>JARJRV010000362.1:0-18413 GCA_030783925.1 Aschersonia sp. MBC 735 | reverse complement strand
CTTGGGATGCCATCGTCGCCCGCATCGCTCCGAAGTCGGGCGACGATGGCATCCCAAGTACCAGGGAGGGCATGACTGGGGTCTGCTGTTGAACGCCGCAGGGCTGCTATTACATATACAAGCATGGCACGACGGTGCATCTGATCTGGTCAGAGATGGTTGGTCCGCGGCCAGACCTTATCTTGCCGCGCCAGCGGAAGACGGACAGAACCGAATAGGTGACTTTTGTGGGCTCACAGTTGTAATTATTATTGATCTGCCACGAGAGTCTTGGACCCTCGGGATTCGCGGGCCCAGGAATATGCATCTCGATGCGCTCGGAAATCAGGAAGGACCAGCGATGCTATCCACATCACAGACCGCAATAGCACGTAAGTTCAGACTCAGAAACTCCGCTCTGTGTACATAAGCTCGAGCGGCCGAGTGTGAAACAATGGTTTTCGGAGGGGGGAAGATGCCAGACTTTGCAGCTAACGCTATGTCGGTCTTGATTGCCGGATTTCGAAAAGCATTTGCAAATGACAAGGAGAGTAAATGGCGGATCGACGAACAAAGACGATGTAGCACGAGGCTCAATCCAGACCTATGGACCGCTCGGATCATGACGAGCAGCCGACACTTCCCCTCTTGCTGACCAGCACGAGGCCCATCGGTGTCCTTGTCCTTGTCCCGAAGGAGCTGTCTGTTGGGTCGCCCCGATGATTCTCCCCGCAATGTCAGGGCTCATTTGCTTTTCCCGCTTCCTGTTGCGGTGTCTGCTGCAGACTTTCGGCGTGAGATCTTACATGGTACGGGCCAACGGAACATGTACATACTACTCCGCACGGGGTCTCCAGTATACCCAATCCATGCTCATTGCAGACGCACATCTCGCCAGCATCCAGTCGGAGCGACGCCACAAGTCAGTCAGGACTGTTCGCATAACGTACGTCGGCGGGTGAACTCTCATGGATCGAGACCTTTCAAACTCGGCCCAACTCCCCCACTCTTCCCTGACAGAACAAGCATCTGGGCCTTCGCGATTGAGCTGGCTCGCACGGAATCAAACCCCGCTGACTTTGACCAACCAACCCTACAGGAAATCCGCAAGCTCACGGGGACTGGCCCCCATCTGCAAGTCGATGGCTACGGCAGTACAAGCGAAAAAGTGATGTGCAGATGCATTTCGCGGCATCATGATACATACGTACGTACATATGTGTACGGAGTACGGAGTATATATATGTATGTAAGAGCCTAGTCTGTGTATTTTTTTCTACGTTATCCCGATATAGCAAGCTTGGCATGACCCCAGTATCTGAGACGGACTAGATAGTGACAGCATCGGCTCGAGCTGCGCCCCACGATCCAGCCTGCTAACATGGTCTCGGCCCCGAACGCCACAAAGTAAGACAAATATCCGTCATTTTGAAAAGTCCTGGAAGTCTTGGAAGCCTTATGGTCCTCGAACGCTGGTCCGTGTGGCACGAACCTTCCGCTTCATTTGATTCATTTGGGTTTAGCTTCAAGTCGCTGTCGACTCGATAGGACGAATGATGGCAGCTACACACTACATACGCGCATGAGGAATCTTTGTTGATTGTCGGCCAGCCCGGTTGGCAAAAGGGGCAGCAAAGCACACGCCTTGAGCAGAGCCTGCAACAAGGCTGTGTTCTCTTGGCTCAAGAGAGCGCGGTCTTTTCGTCCCTTTCTCGCCAGCCCGTTGCGATTCGGACGGCGCACACGAAATGGCATGATCCGATCCTCGCGACGCTTGAATGAGTCGCACAAAATTGTGAATGGCTGCGAAACTGCGGCAAGTTTTTGAGCTGGGCCGAGGAATCAGAGCGAATCATGCGAGTAGGAACCAAGACGTCATGCTAGTGTTGTGCAAAAAGACTGGTGGTTTGCCCGATAGAACTCGGTCGGCGGTTCATGAGCTCGTGCAGCCGCAGCCGTCTGCGTCCTGGTCCTGGTCCTGGTCCAGGTCCAGTGTATCTCGCTTAAGCGGCCCACCCCCCCTGTATTCCCCACTCTACAGTTGGAAAACCCCGAAATCTGGCCCCGAGAACGCGTGAACTTCGCGATAAGTTCAGGCCCCCGGTCTAGCACGCTGATTGATCCAGCAGAAAGATAACTCACGCGTCATGCGACGGGCCTCACCGATGCATGAGCGTTTCAGGGGTAACCAATGCATAACGGATGCAAAAACTCATGAGCTGCTTCTTACCTTTGTGCGTCTTGACTAGTTGCTGGCGTCATTGGTCTTGCAGACCCTGCTGCCAAACTTCCAGACCTCACGGAGAAGCAGCTGTCTGGATCCAGTACCAGCCTGACACTCTGTCTCGGAGAAGATGACGAGATCGGCGTCAGCTCCGGGTTCCAAGGATCCCTTGATTCCCTGAAGTCCCAACATGGCAGCGGGAGTTGTCGTCACGGCCTTGAGAGCCTGGGGAATGCCAGTTCCTGACCACTTCAGAAAATTGTTCACACACTCGAGCAGAGTAATGGAACTGAGCCAATATATCAGCACGTGTCAAAAATGGCAAAGCAAATATTGCATCATCTCTGCTGTACTGCACCGGGGGCCATCACTAGTTCTTGAGCATAAACAAAGGCGGGGCAGAAATAGAACAGAACATTTGTCTGCCAACGGCGCGAGGGGAAGAAAGGGGGGGGGGGTGTCCCTGGCTACGTGACGGGTCTGCGTTGCAGAAAGGGGGATCGCTCACCTGCCGGCAATGGTGTTTGAGTTTTCTAATAGCAGCTTGGATCCCTGCTTCAGAATCTTGCATGTCTGTTCACCGTTGGTCCAGGGGTATGCGCCATCTGGCAAGCCGACAAGATGCATAGCGTCGGTCACAAGAATAAAGCCGTCAGGGTGGGCATTGAAGGCGATCTTGATCGTCGTCGGGTGCAAATGAATACCGTCGGATATGATGCCAAAGAAGGGTCTGGTCACGTTCTCTGCTTTGCCCAGGACGCCAAAGATGCCGGGATTCCGATGGTGCAACGGCCGCATAGCGTTGAAAAGATGTGTGATCATGGAGGCGCCGTGGCCGACCGCCTGCGTTGCCTCCTCATACGTGGCCTCGGAGTGGCCAACAGAGTATATGATGCCTCTCGCTGTCAGTTCTTCAATACAGGTCATCATTTGACCTCGCTCCGGCGCGGCCGTTACCATTTTGATGGGTATCGGGTCGCCCTCGCGCTCGGGACGCAAGTTTGACGCTCCATAGCAAGCCTCGATGTCCTTGAAGCTTTGAGCTTCGATAAGGACGTCGACGTCATGAACGCCATTCTTGGTAGGGCTCAAAAATGGGCCTTCACAATGAGCGCCGAGCGACTCAGAGCCCTCGCACGCGTCTCGATTGCGCCCCGATGGCCCCAGAAATGGGAGTGCCTAGATCATGACAAGCACAGTCAGTCACTTCTTCGGTGCAGCCAGCGGGGATTTTCCGCCGCAGACCAAAACAAGATCTCGCACGACATGACGATTGCCAGAGGATGGCAAGAGTCGGGACGCGTTGCAGATCAGACGTGCAGCAGACGGAACAGAACGGATGCGGCTTCACCTTTTGGTACAACTCTGGCCGCTGGCTGGTGATTGTGGGGAGGTAGGATGTCACACCAGTCTGAATCAGCATCTTGTTGACCTCGCTGACTCTCTTGCCGTACTCGGACATGTTGTCGAGCAGGGTGGAAAAGTTGAAGCCGTATGCTCCGTTCAGTTGGGTATCAATCATGCCAGGAGAAAGAATGCGACCACCGAGATCGATTGTCTCGTCGGGTAGATGTAGTTCATCGAAGAAGGCAGCTTGGCTATTGATGATCTTGCCGCTTATGGAGCTGACCCAGAGATCCTCGACGACCAGGGAATCGCCTTTGACCAAGCGGCAATTTGTGAACTTGGTCAGTCCACTGCCAGGCTGCGGCCGCACTGGAGGAGTCAGTGCAATCGGCATGGCTCCTGACGGCGATGCTTAACGGAGACCGATGGCGATGGAACCACTTGATGGGAAAGGTGCTCATCCGTAGACCTTGCCGGAGAAATGGCGTCGCAGCTGGCAGATGAAGGACGGTAGGTTGGGCGTCCGTGTTGTGAAGCAAGACCAGAAGAGAGGACGTTTGAAGCCGGGTCAGGAAGGGCCTTGCGAGACGTCGAAAGAGCAGTTGAATACCACACGAGACGCAATCCTCATACATGGAAGCAGATGACTGAGTGCCATTTAGTAGTAGTAGTAGTAGTCGTAGTAGTCGTAGTAGTGCTCGGTATGATGGCCCCACCAGCCGCCATAGGCAGCCAACTTATTGCGAACAAAAACATCTATAGATGAGAGTATATTCGGGAGGGAAACCATTGAAGAGGGTTGGCCGCCATTGTCACCAACGCGGCGCGGCGCGGCGCCATGGCCTGTGTACTCTATTGGTATCACTGAGGCCTTGAGTGAATTTTTCCTCCCCATGCTCACCCGAAAGCAGTACCGCGGCTCCGAGAAGCATGCGCGGCCGTTCATCAGACTGCATGCAATAGCACAGAGGCGGGCGGCCTTCCTGGTCGTGACCGTGACAGGCGGGAGGGGTTCGGCCTAATTGTGTTGGAACGTTTTGCTTCCCCCAAGTCCCAAGTCATGTAACGTTGACTCGTCTGGTGCCCGCCACCAATTGACTGACCACTGACCACTAACCACTGTGGCCCCAGTGGGCGGCGGGCAGCCAGGGGGGTGCACTCGTGGGCACTTAAACCCGGTCCTGGGGGGGGGGGGGGGCGTGGCGGTGTGGAGTCTAGCCTGGAACGAAGCAGTCCACCCGACCG
Organism: Aschersonia sp. MBC 735; assembly: GCA_030783925.1. Lineage (NCBI taxonomy): Eukaryota > Fungi > Ascomycota > Sordariomycetes > Hypocreales > Clavicipitaceae > Aschersonia > Aschersonia sp. MBC 735. The sequence continues at coordinate 13,618 of JARJRV010000362.1, read as the reverse complement.
CATAATGATGACAATAGGCCCACGCCGCCAGATAGCAGATTGGGGTGAAGATACAGAATGTGTGAACATTATACTCCGAGCAGATGACGGAGTCTTGGCCCCCCAGCGACGCCGTTTTCCTGCTGCTGCTACTGCTGCTGCTGCTATATTCCACGAGGACGAGGACACTAATACGGAGTGGTCTTCAGGATACTCGCGTCGTGCCAAATGTCAACTATGCTTCGGCCTGAATGGTCCATCGTTCTGGCTTTTCCTAGTATACCCATTCTTTTCGGCCATCTTGGAGCGATGGAGTGGTGCGCCGATCTGCTCCATTATCCAAACGAGCTTGTCGATACGTTTGGATGGTGAAACCAGGCTGACGGCGCGCCTTGACTTGCCGCAGCCCGTCACGGTGTCGTGTCTCATGAGTCGCATTGCATTCGCAGTTCTGCACCGGCTGGGAGTATCTTATCAGCCGCCCTCATCCGACGAACAGCCGGACGGACCCTAGACGCGCCTCGATGCAGCCAGTCATGCGCACCCGAGACAGCGACTTGCCCCGGCAGCCCTGTGCTAAGAGCAGCACTGCATATCACCGAGCTTGTCGCGCCTCAATTGGGTTTGGTCCCTGAAGCAAAGAACAACCGACAAGTGTAGCTTGCTGGCTGGACGACCGACCATGTCCATGCTCCCATCTCGGCACAGTCATCGACAGTCGCACTACTCCCGCCAGTTCACCAGAATACTAAACGGAGGCCTTGATTGCATCGCCCTCCAGCCCGTACGGCTACTATGAGGCTGGCAGAGTGAGCCGGTTGTTCATCCATAATGGCCGTCCACTCCAGCGCCAGAGCAGCGAGCTCCAGACCGAGCTCCGAAGCGAGCGACCTGGACCCGATATGGCATCAACTTGACTGGTACGTCGTCCTCTTTCTTTGCGTCGTCTCGAGGCACTGTACGGCCTCGAGTGAATGCGCTGATCAGGGAACCGTACCGATCACGGGGTTTTGAGCTGATATCGCAACAGGGCGATTGGGCAGATGCTCATCATGGGCTGGGATGGCACCGAAGTCACGCCTCAGATCAAGAGCCTCATTGAGCATCATCACCTCGGATCCATCATTTTGACGGCCAAGAATCTCAAATGTTGGTACTGCCCTTTTGTCTGCTTCATCTGATGCTTCTGGCTGCGATGCCTTCCGGCTCAGTAGCAAGAATCACCGTCTCCTGGCCTTTTTGTGTCGTTGTCGCATTTGCCCTCTTCATCTCATAATTCTCGTATTGCATCAATCCACGCACTGACACCGAGTAATCAGCTGCTCAGCAGACGGCGAGGCTTGTCCAGGAGCTGCAGACCATCGCCAAAAATGCTGGCCATCCCCTTCCATTGCTCATTGCGGTGGACCAAGAAAACGGCGGCGTCAACAGTCTTTTTGACGAGGACTATGTTTGCCAGTTTCCAAGCGCCATGGGCATCGCTGCCACCGACAGTATCGATCTGGCTTATGAGATCTCAAAAGCAACGGCCACCGAAATTTCAGCTTGCGGGGTCAACTTGATGCTTGGGCCCGTGCTGGATGTGCTCAACAATGCGAGATATCAGCCCCTTGGTGTCCGGGCCACGGGTGATGATCCGCAGGAAGCGTCACAGTATGGCCTGGCCGCCCTCAACGGTGTTCGCGATGCCGGCATGGCTGCTTGCGGAAAGCATTTCCCTTCGTACGGAAACTTGGACTTCCAGGGCTCAGGTCTGGATGTCCCCATCATTACGCAGACTCTGGAGGAGTTGAGTCTCAGTGCCCTTGTCCCGTTCCGCAATGCCGTCGCGTCTGGAAAGCTAGATGCCATGTTTGTCGGTGGCTGCGGCATTTCCAACCCCTCCATGAACGTCAGCCATGCCTGCTTGTCTGATCAAGTTGTCGACGATTTGTTGCGAAACGAGCTGGGTTTTGACGGCGTTGCTATTTCCGAGTGTTTGGAGATGGAAGCACTCAGCCACGACCTTGGTGTACAAAATGGCGTGGTCATGGCTGTGGAAGCTGGGTGCGACCTTGTGCTGCTCTGCCGTGCTTATGACGTCCAACTCGAGGCAATCAAGGGTCTCAAGCTGGGCTACGACAATGGCATCATCACAAAAGAGCGGATTTTCACTTCCATCAGACGGGTTCTGCATCTCAAGTCAACCTGCACCTCGTGGAGCAAGGCCCTTAACCCCCCCGGAATCTCGCTTCTGTCCCAAATCCACCCATCCCATATGGGACTGTCGCGAAGGGCCTACGACGAGTCCATCACCGTCATTCGCGACAAGGAGAAGCTCCTCCCTCTCTCTCGCTCAATGCATCCAGGCGAGGAATTGTTGCTGCTCACACCACTAGTCAAGCCACTTCCCGCGTCGGCAATGACGAAGAGCCTGCTCGAATCAAAGAACAAGGGCCAAAACGTCCAGTCGACGCATGATTCATGGGCACACAAAGACCGAGAGCGCAGCGCCATTATGAGTGGCGAGGGTGTCTTTCGTGAGTTCGGTAAGAACCTGGCGAGATATCGAAATGAAAAACTTCTTCACACGAGTTACACTGCGAACGGCGTGAGACCCGGTAAGACGCCTCTTGTACGCGTCACGCACTGAGCAGAATTTGTCCACTGACCCTGACGGCAGTTCACGAGAATCTGATCAACAGAGCATCTTGCATCATTATTGTCACGGCCGATGCAAATCGCAACATGTACCAAGCTGGGTTCACGAAGCATGTTGATATGATGTGCTCAATGCATCGGAGCAGGGGGAACAAGAAGCAGCTGATTGTCGTCGCGGTGAGCTCTCCCTATGACTTCGCCATGGACAAGTCCATCGGCACTTATGTCTGCACATTCGACTTCACGGAGAACGCCATGTCGGCTCTTGTTCGGGTCCTTGTCGGCGAGGTCAATGCCACCGGCAGCATGCCTGGAACCCTGCGCAAGAGCAAAAAGGTGCTCAAATCCAGACAACACTGGCTCGTGGAAGAATACGATCGAGGCCGGGATCATACAAGCTTGGATGATCTTCTCAGGAGCGCTTATCGAGCGAGTGCGCGGGACCTTGGTTTCCTCAGGTGCACGGGGGCTGGCTCATTTGAGCTGCACAACGCAAACATCAAGGAGATGCACTTTGTCGTCAGGAATAGCAGTACGGGCGCTTTGTATGGCTTTGTCGCCACCTATTTCATTGGAGGTGCTGGGATCATCGGAGCTTTGCTTGTTGACCCGTCCAAACGCAACGTCTCCATTGGCCGCTCTCTTCATCGCCGAGCACTCAAAAGCCTCGGTGAGCAGCCAGGATTAACCAGGGTTCAAGTGGGCACGGCGTTTCCCGGTGTTTTCCTGGGCATTCCTCTGGATACCGAAGTCAACAACGTCAAGGAGTGGTTCAGTAACAGCGGCTGGGATACGTCATTTCCTCGGCGTCTCACCAACATGATAATCAGCGACCTCAACAGCTGGGCAGTTCCGGAAGGACTTCTTCAAAGCATTCAACGAGCCAACATTAGCTTCGATCTGATCCAAGGTCTTGAGAGTGCCGAAAGTGTACTGCACCATCTCCACGCGAACGCGAACCCCGAGGTTCTCGAGTTATATACATTAGCGCTTTCGGACAGCAAGGCGTGCGGCATCGTGAGAGCGAAGGATGCGGGTGGGAATCTCATCGGGACCGTCGTCACTTGCAGACAAGCCAGCGCCCTCACGTCATACATTCCGTCATTACTGTCAGTTGACGGGGATGTCGGTGGCATCATTGCTCCTATCGTCCCGTCCACTCCCCAAGCGGGCTTGGTACTGCAGGGTTTGGCTTGGATGGGTGTTCGGCAGAGCAAAAACCACAAGGCCGCCAAGGCTGTCTTGAGCTGGGTAAGTGAATTTGACCGCTGCACGAGGGTCAGACTGCTAATGATACGCGTGTGTGCTCAGGCTGTAGACGACGCGCATGAGCCGCTGATGGCGATGGGATTCGACGTCCTGCAAGCGTTTGAAGAAATCACAAATTCTCCAGATGTGTACGTATCAGCCAATTCCCCTCTGCCTCGAGACACTCAAAGTAATGGCGCACTGACAGTAGTTCAGATGCCACTCGTGATTGAGACGCAGATTTTGCACTCAGATCTGGTGATTGTTCTTTGACTTCCCTTTGCTTTCCCGAAAAGATCTAGCTGGGATGGGTTGCAGCGTGTAATGTGTTCCACGGGCTTTCTTTTCGCATCGAGGAGGGAATGTTCGTATTTTCATGTCACAATCAAGTCGAAGGCCGTCGAACGAGGGTTGACCGAGGTTCCAAGCTAAAGCGGAGGTCGAAATCATTTTGGGGAGAAGATCCGGAGCGCCCACGGATGGAGTCTGCGATATGCAAAGGGATGGAGTTGGTTGTCGCTGGAGCAGGACGGTTGAGCCGCTTCATCTATGCAGGCACACACAGTAAGATATTTGTTTGTAGTTGTCGACAGCTTTTTTTTTGGAGACATGAGCGGCGTCTAGCAACGAAATGTAGACGATGCTCTTTTGTTCCTTTGACATGGACGTGCCAGGCAGCGGCCGAGTAGTGCGGACTTGTGGCGGTCATGTCAAGTTAGTCCCAAGATGATGACGCTACTTGCCGCCGAGCCGTGCTTGCACCGATCTTCATGCAGGATTGCAAGTGGCCGGCATGTGGCGTCTGGCCGATCCTCTTTACGTCGGCAACGGCGGAGGAGGGCCGAGCGCCGTGGCTTCGTACAAGAGGCGGTTCGATACTCTCCTCATCTCTGCCATGTCAGGCGGTTCACGTCGTCGAGCATTGATGGACCCTACGAATTGACCGTCACCACGCGTCTTACCTCGTTCCCTTCCCTCCACACGCTGCACCATGGCTACGGAAACAAACAGCGCAGCCTCCAGCGGCGACACTTCAACCGCAGCCGTTGACAACTGGAGCGACTCCATCACGCAACACATGCTCTTCGACGAAGCAGTGCTCTCGCGCCACTCGACACGTCTCTTCCTCCCCAAGCCCGTACCCGACGACGCCCTCCACTCCGCACTCCAGCTCGCGACTCATTCGCCGTCCAACTCCAACACACAAGCCTGGCGCCTCTACATCGTGACGGGCTCAGCGCTCGACCGTCTCAAAACGTCCCTCAAGGCGGCCGCATCGTCCGACACCGCCCCCAACATCCCGCCCCTGCCTGAAGAGTTCCGGCCATGGCGCTCCGACCTCGGCAGGAAGATCTACGGCGAAGGCCTAGGCATACCGCGGGACGACGCCGAAGCGCGCAAGAAGGCGGTGCTGCAGAATTGGGATTTCTTTGGCGCGCCCGTCGGCGTCATCGTGTGCATGAGCAAGAAGCTCCCCGGGTACGCGGCCATGAGTGTGGGCATGTATCTGCAGACGCTGCTGCTGGCGCTCACGGACCGGGGTCTGGGGAGCTGCGTCCAGGTGAGTATTGCTGGGTATAGGGATGTGGTGAGAGCGGAGGTGGGCGTGGCGGAGGACTTGGAGATCCTGTGCGGCGTGTCGGTGGGGTATGAGGATGAGGCGGCGAATGTGAACAAGGTGCGGGTGAGGAGGATGGATGTTGGAGATACGACGGTGTTTGTCAAGGAGTGATGTGATGTGGGGGTGGGATGCGTGGTGCATCGCCGTTGGGGATGACGGGCGCATCTTCTGCATCTTATCAACGATCGATAAAATAAAGTACTTTACACTTTAGAGTGGAAGAGACATTGATCATCTTGCTTCACTGCTCTTTCCTTCAAGTCGAAGCATCGCTGGCAACGACGGAAAGAGGGCACCCCCCGCCCGCACTCAGAGTTGTCGAAAAGTGTATCGATAACCACTCGACTTGGCTTTTCACGCTTTTTCGCGTTGTTTTTTATGGGTCCAGGTGCCGAGGACCACGGCCGGCTAGCCCGCCCTAGCTTAAGCCGCTCTTGCCATCAGTCCTGGAAGCGTTTGCCGGTTGCAAACTTGCTTGTGCGCTGGTCGTTGAGTTCCCTCGTTCTCCGCGCCGAGAAGCAGCGTCATCTTTCGTCCCGAGCATTTTTTGCATTTTTTCATGACTTGCTTGGGCCAGACTTGCCGTCACAACGAGCTCGGTGCGCATTCAATCGTGCAAGACAGCTGCCGCCCTCGACAAAAACCGTCGTGACCAGTCTACCCGCTGTCATCGTGGTGTTGCCTCCGTCTTGCCAGCGCAGCGGCACAACCACACATACCATGGCATCGCAACAGGTCCTCTTCGCCGAGACGATTGCTGGCATGAGAAAGGCCTTTAAGAGAAAAGCCTATGGTGCGCGCTCACAAAGGACATCTACTCCCCCTTCGACACGCAAAGCGGACGAACCCGCGCTGACAAGATGAAAACACGACAGAGTCGGACTCTGATGCTGAGATTCAAAGTTTCACGAATCGAGGACACAAACTCCAGAAGAGGGCGCGATTTGCGCGCGCGGGACAGTTGGCCCCGACGAACGGACCGAGTGCTTACAAGCAGGTGCGGACTCGCCGCGCGTGCTCTTTGGCCGTGGAAATAGTGTTCTGACCTGAAGCTGTCCTTAGACCGTCGATTACGCTGGCGTTCGACGGAATATCCTCCACCAGAATCCACCACTAATCGACGACGAAGGCTACGAGATCGTCAGCGACGACGACGACGAGCGGGTGGAGAATGCTGAGGCGGCGGCTGCCGATCTCAATCCATTCTCCAACGTCCGCCTAGAACGTAAGTCTTCTGCCGCGCATATCGCTGAACCAGATCACAGCTCATAGATATCCTTTCTCCCTCCGCTGCAGATCTCCTAGCTCCCCTGACCGCCGCTACCGACCTGCCACATCATCCGACGTTGTCGAAACCTTTCAACTCGAAAACCCTTACCGAATTGACAATTCAAAGCTGTCAAATGATGCGCAAAGAGAATTTATCACTGTGGAAAGTCAGGCCTCTATGGACGTCTTTCTGCGGTGATGGAGTCTGGATGCCGTGCGAAACAATGGTCGGATTGAATGACATTGACTTCTTCTCCGACGAGCATCTCGCTCAACTCTTACAAGGCCTATCGGATGATGACGGTGTTTTGAAAACATTGACAGTGCCGGAGAACGGGACCCCTCACTCATCAAGCAACGGTAGAGGCACCCAGAAAGGTAACGGACACGCGTCGGGGAACGCCATAATCAATGGCGATGTCTCCATGGCGGACGCAGCGAGCTCTGATGCATCAGCGTCCGATCATGAGGCCAGAGACAACAGACAAAAGACCTCAAGCAAAACGTTATTGAATCACGACTCCACCAATCATATCAAGCATGATGGAGGTCAAGACAAGGAGAACAACCCTGGTGGTGACGGCGGTCGCGGCGCAGAACATCAGCAAAGTGCAACCAACACTGAGCCTCAGACAGAGCCAGTAGCGTCCGCATTGACGCCGAGGCCAGAGTCAGAGGCATTTATCCATCCCATGTTTCTGCCCCCGGCAAGAGTCAAACTTAACAGAGATATGGGTCTTCCGAAAAACGAAGCCGAGGATGTGAGACGTCTGCTGGCCTTGTACGTCCAGAAACAGGAAGAAGTATGTAGGGGTACCAGTAGGCTGCATCTTGGCTTACTGCGGGCGCAACGGCTTCGTAGCGAAGTGCTGCACTGGGCCAAGGCTGAAGCTCACTGCGGCGAGAATAGAGACATGTCGGACGGCGAGGACTGGTATGACAAGGAGGAATGGGGCCTGACGGAAGACTTGAAAAAGGGTCAGGACGAGGAAGAGGAGGATACAACAACGACGGGGAAAAAGACGCGGGCTCGTCGAAATTAAGGCATTGCCGACCATGGTCGTAGATGTGGACATCCCATCGACGTGGGCGTCTGACTAGGCGGCGCACCCCCAGGGGAGGGGGAGAGGGAGAGGAAGGCTGACAGCAATTCATGCGTTGCGCTGCCTGAAGCGGTTTCCGATATACATATCAATGATGAAGCGTTCCCTTCCACAGAGCAATATGCCAGCGGCACGGAGTAGATTGAATGGACGTGGCCATGTTGGCATGGATGGACTGGAGACCCGCATCGACGATCCAACACGCCGGCCCGGATAAACCTGCCTGGGTACGGAGTGGTTAGTTTCAGTTCGCAAGGAAACGCCGCGCTCTCTCTTATGCACTCAGTACCTGCCAATCACTGCACTGTTGTTCCTGGTCCCAGCCCTCGGTCAGTCGAGAAGTTTTGCCTCGAAACGATCCACATACTGAGTGTCCATCCAGTTCCGTGCTCTTCCCGGCCAAGCCCAAATGCGTTTTGCCAGTTTGCCCTGTCAATCTCTCGCTTAACTACCATGACGTCGTTTCTCGGGGGCATGGCCAACTACATCGATTTCGACAAGAAGAGCTTGGCCGGTAAGCGAGTTCTCTGGAGATGGAAGATGCCAGGAGACTAATTGTTGGAATGTGCAGTATCAGCAATTTCCATTGCCTTCAATCCGCTATTTTGGAAGTGAGTCGCGTTGAACTTTCACCGCCGACTCTTCACGGAACCGTTGTGACAGTCACTGACGTGAAGGGCTCTTGTTCGTGCATAGCATTGTGGCTCGTCAAGGTGTGCTTTTTCATCCTAAGCCCCCCCGTCCCCCCCTCTGTGCCCTCCTAATACTGGCTGACGCGATCCCTGACTGTAGAATACCATAACAAGCTACTGACGAAGCTGGCTGGTGGTAATCCCAAGGCGGCGTGTTACGGCCTCGCAGCCACCATCTTCTCTCTCGGCCTTGTCCGTGACTGGCTCTACAAGACTGCTCTGTCGGAACAGCCGTCGCACGCAGTGCTGCAGAATGTTTACGTTCAAGCTGCCGCGTACGCGTTCTTCATCACGGGCAACATCCTCGTCGTCTCATCGACGTACCAATTGGGGATAGTCGGGACGTTTCTGGGAGACTACTTTGGGTTTCTGATGGATGAGATTGTCACGGGCTTTCCCTTCAACGTGACGGGTGCACCAATGTACTGGGGCTCGACCATGAGCTTTCTGGGGACTGCACTGTATTTCGGCAAGCCGGCTGGGCTCCTGCTGACGGCGTGGGTGTATGTGGTGTACGTGATCGCTTTGCGCTACGAGGATCCCTTCACGGCCGGCATTTACGCCAAGCGTGAGCGAGAAAGAGCTGCCGCCAAGTCTGGCAAGAAACAAAGGTGAAGAGCACGTGTTGGTGTTGGGTGGTAGGGAAGGGGGTGGGGGGGGCGAAGAAAAAGGGCAAAAAAGAAAGGCCTAGAACAGCCATGTGGTGACGTGCTGGAGATGCGCCACCTCTGAGTCGAAATTGTCATCATGGTGCGAAGGATCCTGCACGGGGCGGATGCTGCAGAACCAGTCACCTGGCCCATCAAGGTGTCAAGGTGGGAAAACAAAAGATGACATCGACGTCGAAGGAGAGGTCGGGGATTTGAGGGTTTATCAGAAGCAATATTGTACTGCAGAAATGTCCAGAATAAGCAGGTGGGAGGACCTGTGTGAGAGGTTTCAAGTCATTGTGATTCGTCACGATAAGGTTTCCAGCCACCCTCAGCTGCAAGTGTTTGGCGATATTGATGACTGCAGCCTGTCTCTCGCGCTCGTTCAAGCGGGGAGCGGGGAAGGAACATGGAGAAGCCGATGGCGAGAGCCAATATTGGGGGAGATGCACACGAGGGGTTTACCCGAGCAGATAGATGCCAAGGGAGCGGGCAGCTTGGCGAGAGGAAGTGAGTAGGAGGTTGCCGGAATGGGCCGTCACGGCCGTCGACTTGGGTCGCCGCAAGTGCAGCATCAGCTTACGAAGTGGAGGGAGGGGAGATTCTAGATGGTCTAGGAATATTTCCCGCCTCCCCCCCTTCCGTTGTGGTTTTTTTTTTCCCCGTCTGAGGAGGGGCTGCTGGCCCCCTCCACTCCTCCCTCAAGCCGTCAAAAGAACGGCTTGATCGGCACAAGCTCACTGATCTGGTCTCTCGGGAGTCGATGACCCCGGCGGCGCTAGTCGCTTTTCATCACAACGACCAGGTTGCGTCGCACTTAATGCACCATGCTGCGCTTCATTATCTTCCCTTGGATGATATCGTCTGGCATGCGGGGGGAGGCCAAGATACTTGGGTTGCTCTTTTCCTGCAGCTGTTCTGATTGCACCGTCTGACACTTCGGGGGTTGTATCACGGCATGCGTCACATTGACCATTCAAGTTCATGATCGAGGTTGGGACGAAATTTGCCTCTCACCGGCTGAAGTTTTCTCCTCCGCAAACCGTCCCATCTCTCAGAGGCGTTTGGTCGCATCACCTGCCGCCAACATTCGCAGAAAGGTCAATTGATCCACCGTTGGCTCCGGTGCGTGAAGAAAGCAGTGGACAAGGTTCGAGATGGGCACCCAGGATGGCGTTATCGCGCGCAACACGACGCAGCAGTCACAAGGCACTTCCACCGACGTCAGTAGCGGCAGCACAGCCCAAGATGCGCTGCTTCAGCCGAGGAGAGGAAGCGGTCACGAGCCCGAGACGAGGCTGCAGAAGGTGAAGCATGCCCTCTGGACTTTTACAAAGTTTGTCGGGCCGGGTTTCATGATCTCGGTTGCCTACAGTAAGTCGTGAACAAGACAATGGACAATGCCGGGCTTGTGACCTTGTTGACCTGAACGGCCTCACTCTCCAGTCGATCCTGGCAACTATTCGACGGATATTGCCGCCGGCGCCTCCTATCAGTATCGCCTTTTGTTCATCGTACTCCTGAGCAACATCTTCGCCATTGTGCTTCAGTCTCTGGCCATCCATCTCGGCACGGTGACGGGGCTGGATCTCGCCTCGGCCTGCCGTGCTTACCTTCCGCGATGGCTGAACTACGCCCTCTATGCTCTCGCGGAAGCGGCCATCATTGCGACCGACATCGCCGAGGTGATTGGGACTGCCATCGCGCTGAACCTCTTGATCCCCCGGCTGCCACTGGTGGCCGGGTGCGCCATCTCCATCTTGGACGTCATGGTGATCCTCATCTTTTACCGGCCGGACGGCGCCATGAAGGGGCTGAGGCTGTTTGAGGCCTTTGTGTGTATCCTGGTGTTGGGAGTCGTCGTGTGCTTCTGCATCCAGCTGAGCCTGATCACAGGCAGTGTGGGAGACGTCTTTCGTGGTTACGTGCCGAGCAGCGAGCTCGTCGAGGCGCAAGCGTGAGTAGATGCACAAGTTTGTTTGCTGCCAACTTCTGCTTCCTCTTACTGACTCGTGATCAACCTCAGCCTGTATCAAGCATGCGGTATTCTGGGCGCCACCGTCATGCCACACAGTTTGTACCTCGGGTCGGGTATTGTCCAGCCACGACTTCGGGAGTATGATGTCAATCACGGGCTGTTGCCCGCTGACGAGGCCATGTCTTCGGCCGAGTCCAGCACCGTCGATGAGTACGACAAGGGTAAATATGTGCCTTCTCACGCGGCCATCAAGTACTCGCTCAAGTATTCCATCACGGAAGTGGCCCTGTCCTTGTTCACGTTCGCCCTTTTTGTCAATTCGGCCATTCTCATCGTGGCCGGCGCCTCGTTGTACCAGAACCCCGACGCGCAGGACGCCGACATTTTCGGCATCCACGACCTACTGGCCCAGAGCATCTCGCCTGCCGTGGGCACCATTTTCGCCCTGGCGCTGCTTCTCTCGGGCATATCGGCCGGCATCGTGTGCACCATCTCTGGACAGATGGTCAGCGAGGGCGCCATCCGATGGAAGCTCAAGCCGTGGCTGCGACGTCTAGTCACGCGATCCATCAGCATCACGCCGTCCATTGTCATCGCTGCCGCCGTGGGAAGGGAAGGCCTTGACAAGGCCCTGAATGCGTCGCAGGTCGTGCTGAGCACCATTCTGCCCTTTGTCACACTGCCGCTCATCTACTTCACCAGTCGCTCCAAGTACATGACGACTCTGCCGGGCATGGCACGGTATTACTACGAGTCGGACAATGACGGGAGCAGAGGGGCGGCCCAGGGAGAGAATGAAGGGGAGAGTGTCCGGGGCGTCGACTTGTCGAACCCGTGGTGGATTGTTATTGTGGCGGCCTTGATATGGCTGCTGATGGCGGTGATGAATGTTGCTAACCTGGTTCTGTTGGGTATGGGCAAGACGTGATGGGTGAAGGGTAAATCTATGAGTTGTGTGTCTTTTGTGAAAGTGGTTTGTGGGCGAAGCTATAGCTGTGCCTCTTCTCCTCCACAACACATGAGCTGTAATAAGCTTGAAGCAGGTGGTAGGCTAAACAGGAGCCTTGGCTTTTCTCAAGGCAGTTTTACGAGCTATGTCTTGTTTAGGGTAGCTCGCAAGCTGGGCAATGATAGCTCTCGCTTCCCCCCTCTACGATGCACGAGCTGTGTTCTGTTTGAGGCGGTGGGCAGGCCAGGCAACAGCATTGGCCCTTTCCCAGTACAATACGGAGTATACGAGATGGCATTGCGTACCTCATGTATGTGATGTTGTCACGTCAATAAAGACGTGGCCGACTAGCCTCGTGACAGTGACTTGATCAGGCCATGTGACGTCCAATCCTGCCGCGACAGATGTGATAACGATTGCTTCGTGCCGAAGAAATCGTGCCATGTGAAATGGCTGGCATCAATCACTTTCTCCGTCGCTGTGCGTCAATCGTCCTTGCCATCTTGACTCAGGTCCAGGGCAAAGCGGCCCCTCCCCCCCTCAGCCCAGCCACCACGACCCCTCCCCGTCATGTCATAATAATTTGATTTCATCTTCAACCCCGCAATGCCACCTTGCCGCTCTCCCGCACCTCTTTCGCTGCTGCCATCTATCTGCCGCAGTTTATGCTTCGTCGCGGTTGCTATCCTCTTCTCCCCGTCTTCTGCTCCTGCCCACCTACATACGTTCAGCGCAAAACGATTGTCATCGGGGTCCGGTTGCAGCTCGCTTCCTACAACCCTTTTTTTGTTTTCTTTCAACGAAGACGGAGAGGGAGGAGAGAGCTGCCGCAAACCCAGCCATGTTTCAATCGGTACGCACGCCACCACATCCACGCGGAGACGGTCAAGAAACAAACTAACAGGGGTCGCGCGCGCACACACAGAAAAAACCATACTCGGCCGTCACCGTGACGATCGAGAAGCTCACGTCTGAATCTCACCCCGAAGACGACCTCAGCGGCATCCCCGAACTGGTCGAGGTCATCAACCTGCAGGCCACAGGGCCTAGCGAGGCCGCGCGCGCTATCCGCAAGAAACTCAAATACGGGACGGTGCACCGCCAGATTCGGGGGCTGGTGCTGCTGGACGGGTTGATTCAGAACGCGGGCGCGCATTTCCAGCGCGGGTTTGCCGACGAGCCGCTGCTGGAGCGGCTGCGCGTGTGCGGCACGTCGAGCCTCTCGGATCCGGCCGTGAGAGCCAAGTGCAACGAGCTGTTCCGCGAGTGGGCGCAGTATGCTGGGACGCCGGGGCTGGATAGGGTGGCGAGGCTGCATAAGGAGCTGCCGAAGAGGAAGGTGGCTATGACGCAGGAGCGGTCAAGGGTGATTCGCGAGACGGAGAATCCGTTTGGTGATGATGAAGAGGAGGAGGAAGAGGAGCGGCGGCGGCAGCAGTTGCGGCAGCAGGCTGAGGCTGAGGCTGAGGCGGTGGCGGCGGCGGCGGCA
>JARJRV010000361.1:0-22251 GCA_030783925.1 Aschersonia sp. MBC 735 | reverse complement strand
CCGTCACGGCTTTTGCAAATCATTGAGGGGCCTGGTGCTGATAAAGGCCGCACTACTCCGTACATACAGTGGGTCCCAGGTAATTCCGACCTAGAATGTATGCGATATGAGGCAGAGATGGGTCGGAATTACCTGGAGGGCCACGGCGCGGCCCTGCAATCCACTCACTCGGTGCATCGTCTGCGACTTGCCTAGATTGATACCGCTCTTACCGTTGTCGTCATCACTGCTGCTGCCTTCCCAGCTGTCGCTGCTGCCTTCCCAGCTGTCGCTGCTGCCTTCCCAGCTGTCGCTGATGTGCCTGACGATCCTGGAGCGGGCGTAGCAGCCCTGCCGCCAATCTTACTGACGTAAGGCCTGATAAGCGCTACGCAATTGACAAGTGCGCCACCCCCACAAGCTGCGACGCCTCCTTACTGCATGATGGCCCTGCTAGCTTTGAGCACAAGGATTGGTCGGTTAGTCGGTCGTCGTAAGCTGGATTTTAGCCGAGTTGGGGTCTTGTAGCAAAAGTCAGCCGCAGCAGTTACGCATCAAAGTCCTCGGCAATACAGCACTCCAGGTTGTGATTGCACGAAAGCACCGCAATGGCTGTACTGTTCGCATATTCAGCCCCTTGAAATGTGCCATCTTATGACTTCCGACATCATGGATTCTGTAAGTCTTTCCTATTTGACTTGTTTGTATTTTGGCTGCTAATTGCATGAGAAAACCTGCAGCTCTTTCAACGCATTGCTCCAACAACATCTACGAGCGGGAAAGTCGCATCCGCACAAAACACGTCACCACTTTGGCTACCCTGCTTCTATTCTAGCATAAGCGAATGATACAGCCATCGCAAGAAGTCTCCTACTCAGACGAACAATGCATCGTACAGCGCTCGTGGATTATGCTATAGCCATGCCGAATGATTTCCCGTCGCTTGACGCCCCCTGACGCAACGGAATGGATTTGACTAATGTACAAAAATGCGCCGGACGACGGCACGCCAGACGCCTAGTGACCGATCATATCTCAAGCTGTCGATACGAAGTGGCTGTAAAGATCCGTCTGCTGCCGTTGCTGCGCTTCGGTGGACGGAGGTGTCCATTCATCAGGACCAGAACGAGACTATTTGCGGAATTGTTATCAAGACATGATTCCCATGTAACGACCTTGACCCGCGCAAACACATCATCGCGCTCCGCATGCCTTGGACTATACATGAGTCCCCTCATCATGATCTCACAAGGCATATACAAGACTGCTTTTCCCATGTTTTCGAAGGCATAGCAAACGGGGAACCAGTCCACATCACTGCTGAAAGAAGAAGAGTGTGTGGCTTGTGGAAAGGATGCAGGTTAAGGCTGTCCTTCCTAATGCTCCATCTACTGCAGCTATGTAACCTCAACGCCAAAATGCGACGGTAGGAAACTCTAACGGGACTATACGCTTATCTCACACGTCGTACATTCCTGAGCTCACTGGAAAGACGTCCCGAAGGCGTCGTGGCGGAACTGGGCCCAGATGCCACGAAATGTGGTTTTGAAGATTGGTCATCGCATTTGCACCGTCGTCTTGGGATTGAACCCGAACAATCAGAATGTCGGGGCGATTGCGGACTACACGGCCGCTGCAGAATCGATCCTAGTCAAGATTCCACCCAGTGTGAGCTTCGAGGAGGCCAACTCTTTAGCAACCGGTTCCATGACGACAGGTCTGACCCCGTTCAGCAGCATGTTCCTTCCAGGACCTCCATTGCAGCCCTCTACGGAAAGCAAGACTGTGCTCATCTTTGGAGTGTCATCGTCGACCGGCACCCCAGCAGTCCAGCAGTCCAGCTTGCCAAGTTGGCCGGCTTTGATCCCATTGTAACCTGCTCCCCGCATAACTCTGAACTTGTCAGATCGTACGGCGCCAGCGCTGTTTTCACCCGGCCCAGGTTGCTCACCGAATGTGGGCATGTCCCGCTCTGCCTGGTGTCTTGTGGGGGACTCTCCCCTCTCCTCTGCGTCTATTGACTTAACTCAAGAGACGGGAGAACCATCTTATTGTCTTTTGTTCCCAAACCCTTCAACCCCAACTCTAACTTGTTCGCAGAAACGAAAGAGACTATATTCTCCTCCGCGTCCGTTGCTAGTGGCTGGGGAGCCCGAGGAGGGCGAACCCCCGTCTTATGAACATAAGACAACACCGTCGGCATCCCTTCGTCAGAATCCCCCAACCTGTATCATTAACCGACTTTAACATGCCCTTTCCGCCTTCACTCCGCCTGTTTGAATTGCAGGTGCCGACAAGAGTCCCACTCCCTTGAGAAAACATCAGATCAAGCGGGCGCTACAAGCCCTCGAGGATCCCGATGCTCCTTGTTACGATATTGCTTGTCAAAACTGCGAGAAGATATTACAAGGCTGCTGGATGGGCTGACGACATCAAGAGGCACACGTGCAATGGACTGCGGTATGCCATGGATTGCATATCAACGACAGCGAGCATGCAGTTCTGCTATCAATTCCTTGGGCGCTCCGAAGGCAGTTATACTGTCCCAGAGCCATACTCGCACGCAATCGCGCAAACACGAAGATTGGTGAAGCCTGATTGGGTCATGGGCCCTCATCGAATTGGCAAAGGAATCGCCTGGCCGCATCCTCATGGCGGAGCAGCTGACCCTGCGATAGGCGAATTTGGCGTAGAATGGGCCATCATCATGACCAAGCTGCTCGATAGAGGTGTTATTCGTCCACACCCAATCCTGGTCAAGGAGGGCGATCTTGGTGGGACCTTGGAGGGTATTGAAGACGTTCGTTTGAAGAGAATTTGAGGCAAGAAGCTTGTGTACATTATGTAAAGGTGCTGTTTCCGAGGTTTTGCCCCCTTGATTCTCTGCATCCTCTCGACCGGCCCGAAAGCTTTGACAAGCGGCCTAACAGTCAGAACGATCACCGATTAACCTTCACCGAGTAGGCCCAGAAAGTATGCCTCATGAACATTCTAGCGTCTTGACGTACAGCAGTCACTACCTATATGAAGCTGTGATGGAGCCGCTTCTGAAGGAGGTGGAGAATGTCCATGGAAGGGATCATTGATGCTTCTAGCGATACAACTGCATACTTGAGCTACCCTATCGGTCGCAGGTGCCGAGTATGTTCTCATTAAAAGATCCATGCAGAGGTCACGCCACAGTTGAAGTCGTTGAACCACCTAACGAGGCAGATTCAGCATCAAGACGCGAGGCTGAGCGGCTTCCCAAAACCCGGGCCGCTGAGGACTCACTGGCTCGCATCTTGCTGCTTCATTCACTTTATACTGTCCTTTCAGGGAGTTCAGGAAACATTCGATGTTCTCGCCCCTGAGTTGTCTTTTGTTTCTCCTGTGTCACTTTTGCAATCACCATATTAGCATAACAGGGCTTCAATGTGTATATTATACACGAGATCGCTACCACGGTACTCTAAGATCACCATCTGGGAAGGTTGGATGCTTCTTGTTCATGCAAACACCACATCTCTATGGACTCATCGCCTGGTCCTTCAGACGTTCACACTCGCCGCATGATTTCGCAGTAGCCTTAAAATACCTTCATGACCTTGGCTTTCTGACATCTGCAAAGTATCACGGTAGTGACGGTCCCGTGTAGTGATATCCGCCCCTTCGTCCAGCAGTATGCGTAGAACCGTTTCGTAACCATACGAAGCGGCGTAACACAGTGCGGTACCGATGCAGTTGTCTTGCAAATTGACATTCGTCCCAGACTCTAGCAGTAGTCTCACGATGGCTTCATTACCAGACCTTGCTGCCAGATGAAGAACGGCTGAACCGTCCCGACTAGTCGAACGTGTGTTCCCCCCGCTCGCGAGCAGAAGTCTCACGATGGCTTCGTGGCCATTATTTGCTGCCATGTGAAAAGAGATTCATTCACTTCACAAGTCGAGTAAATTAACGCCGCGTTGTCCAGCGGTACTCATGACAGTCGTTATAGTGCCATTGGATGCCGTCATTGAAAGCGTGATAAAACCGTTCTCGTCCGGTGAACTAACATCCATTCCCTTCTCTTGTAGAAGCCAAACAATACTTTCGTTGCCACGCAACAGTGCCAGTTCAAGGATGCCGATCACTTCCCGGGGCTTTTGGTACAGGTGCACTTCTCTGTGTAGCAATACCTTTGTGACGGCTATGTTGCCTTTTGATGCTGCAGCTCGTGGCAGTGCAAACATTTGGGGCTTGTTCAAGTGCACCTCGAGTTCATCAAGCTGACCGGAAGGCTCAAGCAAGGCCCGGGGACAGAGCCATCACGAAGTCCCAATGAGGTTGCGAGGCCGGGCCGGGCCGGACCGGGCCGTCATCGAACTATAACGGTCCGGAGCGCTCCCCCTTCCTTCCCTTGGCCAACTTCTTCACCTTGAGTACACTTCCCTCCTCTTCCTGCAACCAGTCTGGCGAACTTGTCCCTGACAATGTCGCAGTCTGGGCCGTACGCATACCTGAGGCTGGGATACAAAAGTCTTCCGGCCAGACCGAAGAGTCTTCGCGCCACTCTCAAGTGAGTCTTGAAACGAACGACAGGCCATCCACCGAGAAGGAAGAACTCCAGTGGTGCTGTTGTAGCATCTGGACCGTGGCGATTGAGATGACTTTGCCAATCATCGTTCTACCAGCCAAACTGCGATGCAGCCCGACCAGGGGATAGCGATAGCGCATGGGTCCCGCGATTGGTCAAAGATGTGTTTCCTCTCATTTCGTCTCTCAGGAGTACTCCATTTTACCTGTCGTGTGAAGACCTCATCGCGAATGCCATACACAGTTCACCTGCAATTGCATTGCGTCCGATCCTGTGTCGAGGAATATGACGGTATCGAGGAATATGACGATCAGACCTCGCGGTCAAGCAGCCTAATCGGGAATCCCAGTCGGCCCGAAGCGCTTCTTGGCGCTGTGCGCTATCACTATCTTCATCACATCTCATCACATCGCAGCCTTGTATCTAGATGACATGGATATCGTTCCTTGGGGGCTGGCTATTTTAGGAATTTTCTACCCATTCTTCTTTCATTATTCTCTTGGAGCTGATGCGCCTTGTTTGTCTGTCTGCATAAAGAATGACGCTATCGGCGCTCATGCTGAGACATTCGGGCAACCTGGTGCAAGCCAGCCTCTCTTAAGCGTGGGGGTGTTTTTCATGCTTGTCTGTCGCCCCCGCGCTGTCTGCAAACCCGCGGGCTGACGAGACGTGGCGGAACAGATGGAATTTTTGGACGAGGAGCGATGTCGCTGTCCCTAGAGTGCCAAAAGACATCCATTCCAAGTTGGGCGGATTCTTTATACGGCAGGGAAAGGCATGATGCTCAACTCCACAGCGAGATCGTACTGCCAAGCCGGAACCTCGCGGCCACGTATCGTGCGGCCGACAAACGAGCGAAATAAAGGGGGCTGGGGTAACATGCGAAGGATCGCATGCACCTCGCATAATATTGTCTTCTTATCCAACACTATCGCCAATTTGGAGACGCAGCACAGCAAAGTGTTGCGGAACTAATGGCAGCTTGCATAAAATCGTGTTCTTATCCGACACTATCGCAAACCTGGAGGCGCAGCAACAGCGAAGTGTTGCGGAACTAGTGGCAAAAGATGCAGCAAAGCAGCCGTGTTTCGGCAGGGCGCCATTCAAGATCTCTCATGCTAGTCGGCTGGATCACAAAGTAGGAACGACTAATGCAGCATATCGGATCTGGATCCAAACTTGGAGCTATAACATATCTTTGATGCCCGTTTCATTGCAGAAAGAGGGGGTATGCTGCGCTGCGGTAAGAATTTAGACTGCTTTCTATTTTTAGGCGTTCTTTTGGCAAGGCTGGTGAGTCGATCGGACGGAAGAGCTTCGTAGGGGGCTCATGAGGAGGAAAGACTTATAAGATGGACGAATTGTGCCAGGGGCTTGCCTTGCATTCACGTACTACTCGCCCATCTCTACAATAATGACCTGCCCCTTCGCATCTTGTCGTTGAATCCTATGATATCTTGTCCCTCGTTGAGCTTGCCGTCTGTTCCTGACTCTTAGAGACCCGAACAAGATGGCTTCAGATTGTCTCACGCCTCCAGCTACCCCGAGCCCCAGAAAATCGCGCGTTGGTCACAAGAAGCATGGAACAACATCTAGTGACTACGTTGGAACAAGAAGACGACAATATACGTCTACTCGCAATGGGAAGTGGATTTCTACCGACAGTGGATGCCATGCCGCGCGCTCCGGCAAGGTAAAATGTCGCTCCATCATCCCTGAGGAGGACAATGATTCTTTCCACGATGAATTCGACAGTCCGTCAGCAGATGTGTCTGAACAGGAGCCTGACAGTGATGAATCGAACAATCCCCTCTCCTCGCGGAGCCTTTCGGCCAGTCCGACGGCAAGACGAGGAAAGCGTCAAGAGCTTCGGCAGGCAGGTAGACTCGAAGATCCGCTAGAAACACGACATAACTACCAAAACTTTCCCTCAAAATTTCTTACTAAGATCACCACCTCCAAACTACGGGAACTTTTTCAGCTTCAAACAGGAAGATGCGGAAGTCCCCGAATACCTCGTCCACATGTCCCTTGCAATCAACCATTTGCGATGGGAAAAAATCCTGCGATCGATCAACACCTAAACTGCGTAAGGACACGTTGGCCGTCGGACGTGACTATTGAGTTGACCAAGGTGGCAAGGTTGGTAACTTGTACCGACCACGAGAGGAATATCGATTCTCGCGTGGAAAATTGGATGGCTCAATTGGCGACATATATGCCTCCACAAGAAATTGAGGGAAAAGTCAGTCATGCCCTAGCAACGGCGGAAGAACCAGCCACCAATACACGCTCGAGTTCTAATCCACGAGCATTGGAACAGTCAGGTCGTTCCCGGCTCAGTGAAAAGGCAAGGAATGGCAGCCGAATCGTCGAGACACATGGGCTTGACTCTGATAAAACTAGCGCCTCTCGGTACGGTTACGAGGATTTCGGCGACTCGACGGCACTTGACCGTGCAAAGACGATAGACACAATGTGTCAGCTAGTATCAGACTACTACGATTACGGAGAAGATGAGGACATGAAGAAGATCAAAGACATACTGAGAGTGCTCAAGCGTGACCGACGACGCACTGAACACGACAGGTCTCTCAAGGAGGCTTCCGTTTTGGCCGACAGTAACGCAAAACTACGCTTCGAGCATCGCGCGGAACCTTACAGTCGCAACGACGCATCTCAGAGAAACAATGGAGAGAAAAGGAAGCCGATGATAAAACGAGATCCGGGTTCGGAGATGCAGAGAAGCCAATCCCCTCAAGCTCGTAACTTCGGGACTGCCACCGGCGGCTCCACGTCACGGACGGATGAGTCCAATGAAGACCCATTCAAAGCAATTGAGTCGAGACGTGCGAAAAAAGATCCTCTGTCTGATATTGAGGACAAACTTCGGACATCTCAGACACCGTGGAAGAATAATAAAAAAATGAGCGGATGGGTCTACGCATACCAAATATCCGGGTATGAGCAGTACGTCAAGATTGGTCACACCACGAAGAGCATTGAAAGTCGACTACAATATTGGCACAGCAATTGTGGCTACGACATCAAGAACGTTGGTTTACCGAATCCTATAGAGGTACCGTTGGCCAGACTCACTGAAGCGTTGTGCTTCGCCGAACTGAATGATTGTCGCAAGCATGTGCCATGTCACCGTTGCCAGAAAGTTCATGTGGAGTGGTTCGATATAAAAGCGGAAAAAGCTCGTCAAGTTATCCGAAAATGGTCGCTATGGATGGCGACGGATCCATTCGAGCTTGTCGAGGATCAATTCGTTTTAAAGCCTACGGAGAGGAGTAAACTTAACCGCGGTATTGCGAAGTTTGTCGAGGATGTCACTTTCAGAGGCCGATTGAAACGAGGTTAATTGACCATGTGACGCTTGGAATGTGCTGGAACACTTGACGTATCCTAACGTGGATGCAAGAGGCTAAAGCTGGATTTACGTTGTTGTGACTTGCAGCTTTGATCGGCGGACTGAGCATTGTTCCCGGTCCACAAAGCAGCCTGAGAGGGAAAAGGACCCTCTGGTGAAATGCGGCAAGGAGAGTGACGGCTCGGGCGACGAATGATTTGATTTACATGCCATAGGGCCATCTAAAGTATGTTCATAGAGTAAAGTCCTTAAGTATACGTGCTTATGTCCTTATCGCTCTACTAGGCTGATGGCATTCTCACAAGAGAGCTGGCGGCCCGCCTCGGCCACCCCTTCTTCAGTACCCTCATCCAGTGCACTGCAGGAAAGCGCAACAGGATTGGGAGGATTATGCCATGGACACTAGTATTCCACACACTTTTAATTCATAAGAGACGATACTGGCACAGATATCCGGGTATCGCCTTCCTCAAGACCCATTCCCAGACACTATTCAGGCAGGAACGACACGCGCGGGTCGCGTTCACCTGGTTCCGTCCTTCTATTATGGCCAAGCCGGCCTTTCTGTCCGTCGTCACACAAGACACGCCGATATCCAACTCGAGCACTCTACCAGAAACGTGTCGTGTGTTATCCATCAGAAATCACCCGGGCACAACAGAGGCCAGTTTTAGTATTTTCACGGATCAGAGACGTGGTATATGGATGGAGCGACAAAAAAATGAACCAAAGGAACCTGACGTCCAGGATCAAATCCAAACATTACGAGCCGAGATAAAATAACTCAAAAACAAGTACGACTGTGACATTAGAAGGCTGGAACTTGATATGGAACTAATAAAAAAAACAAACAACATACTTGCAAAGGAACTGGATGAATTGAAGGAATACACAAGGAACCTCGAGGGACTCGGCGACAGTTACCCGGAATAATACAAGAGCACACAATGAAAATACACGAGCTTACGACACAATCAAAAACACTAGCTTAAGAATCAAAATGAGGGCATTTTCAATTTTTTATTGGCGGCGACTGTCACATGACACCACTTATATAGCGGGGACAGCCCACCAAAATTAGCTAGGATCATTCAATCCAAGAACCTTTCATCACACATTGTACCACCTCACAGTTGGTAGCAATTGATATCGGCAACTCTTCTGATCTCATCCAAGAATTCAAATAGAGGCTCTCGGGAGCATCAGACGCGCACCGTGGCGGATGCTTCTAGAAAAGTGAATTATCGACAACTCTTCTCGACCAACTCAAGCATTTTACCAGATACGCATTGTGTACTCTTTTGTAACTCTTTTGGGCTTTCTTTTGCATGGCGGAAATTTTTCAGAATCTCGCCAGTATCATAATGTGGACAATGTCCAGGCCGCTCCCTAGTTTGGGTTTGGCTTTTATAAGTGAAGTCTCCTGAGCGACAAAGAATATCAAACTCTGGTGTCGAGGGCTTAGAAACTGTACGAAACTGTCAAGAAGGAGGACTAAGATTAAGTGCGAAAGGTATTTGTTCCATTGCGCTTGACTTTACTCGACTAACATGCCACAGGATCGACTACGATCCGACGA
The DNA here is from genome assembly GCA_030783925.1 of Aschersonia sp. MBC 735. Classification (NCBI taxonomy): domain Eukaryota; kingdom Fungi; phylum Ascomycota; class Sordariomycetes; order Hypocreales; family Clavicipitaceae; genus Aschersonia; species Aschersonia sp. MBC 735. The sequence continues at coordinate 12,759 of JARJRV010000361.1, read as the reverse complement.
TCGAAACTCCTCGTTCGGACGCCTGCTTGAGAGAATTACATAATCTTCTGTGCGTCAATCGTCGCCGAGATAGGCGACAAGCTGAAATATCGCTGCCAAACAGGGTAATAGGTGTGGAAGAATAGTGCTAGAGAATATGCTAAGATGCTGGGAAACCTGGAAAGGACCCGTGTCGCAAGGTTGACAGAATTCGTACATTCCGGCTTCGATCCCCTCTCCAACCAGTCGACCCAACCAGTATCGCTGGGGCTCCGTCCATTGTCGTCATGGTGAGCGAGCCCAGGGTTTTACTCCATCCTTCAACCTAGGTTTGTGGACATATAAGTCCGTTTCAGGAATATCCAGAATTGAAGATGCATTTAGGTCCCGGTAGGTGTAGACGGTTCTCTGTATTTAGTAAAGTAATGAGGAAGTACTCATTCATCCTGCGCACCATTTTTGCCACTTATGCCGTGGACTCGGTGCGCGACGAGTTTCGCCAGGCAACAACGGGGATGATGGAGTCTCTCTGATAACACGCAAGAGATCTTAGGCTCGATAAGCTTGGAATATTATAGCCTATCAAAACTATCTATGTTCGTTTGCTAATTATGTTCTGCAAAGGGCTGAACACCCAGGCGATGCTGGAGAACAGTGATACTATTGCCATACCAGAACAACACTCCATTATACCATCACATAGCTTCCATACTAGAAAGGATAGCGGCGCGTTTCTCGACACAGTGGACGGACTGAAATGCTTGCCAGGTAGTTTCTTCATGTCCAACAGAAGTCAAAGCCGATAGGTCGCCTGATGGGTGGAGCTCAAAATAACAAGGTAGACGCCGAATTGTGAAGAATACTACGCGAATCACGTGTGACAAGTCAAGGAAGAGTGGCGCAAAGGCGCAGCCGATGTGTTGTCGCGTGCCAAAATACACGACTGGGATTTTGATGACTGTTAAAGTAGCAGCCCTACGAGAGTCCTGATCATTCTCCAGCGAGTTGCGGGGTCTTTGCACTCTGTCGACCATGTAACAAGTCGCTAGTACGTTAACCTCTCTCTAAGTGTGAGTCCACGTCGGAGGGCAAGCTTTCGTCTTGACATAATACGCTGCGTGTCCCGGGGGGACGACCAATGACATGTTCGCTTAAATTATTCAGCCACCCCGACAAACATGTAGGAATGAATAACTCGGACTCACCATACTCCTCAGGGCCGTCGGGAAACGTAAGAATCACCGACATTGGCATAGCCTTTGGCCCATTCTCATAGTGAGGTGTCAAAGTCACCTCGATCCGAGTCGATTTGCTTGGACGCAGATCATCAACCTGCCCAACGCCGAGTAGTCAACCACTTTCTTTTTAGTCGGACCCGGGCTTCCACACGTAGCCAGTCCTTGGTGACGGAAGAACTTGGTTATCTTTGTTTAAGAGGAAGACGGGTAGTGAAAGAGACGAGATGTGTAGAGAGATACAGTTTGTGCGTGTGTGTGTGTGTTTGCTCTTCAAGCTCGCGTCTGACTGATAATTTCAGAGTATAAGCCAAACCAACTCACTCCGTCTGCTGTCCCTGTTTCGTCATGGAGCACAACGCCTCGTCTCCTCACGGGAATCAACCCGGGGATGGTCCTCCCCCCCCGCCGCATAACCCTTCTTCCCTTATGGAGCAGATTAGAACAGCACCTCTGAACAACCCGTTTGCGCCTGGTGTTCTTCGTGCCCCCGGGTCGGCGCCTCTTTCGTTCTCCCGGCAGCCTCAGTTTGGGGTTGCAAACCCCCCCGCCCCAATTTTCTTTGTTAGTTATAGAAGCGCTGGGGACAAGGAGTTTAGAAATTCCGCACTACGTGTGCTTGGCAAACCCTGACCTACCGAGCTATCGGCCAGCTGTCACAGCCAAGAGGCCCATGCTTATACGCTGTGAAGGGATCTATCGCCTGATCAAAAGGCAACAGAGTTTTAGTTTTCTGCCCACAACAGGTCTCTGGGCAAAAGAAACTCAATGCTTGACAGAGTGATTGAACAAAACAATGGGAACTTGCTGGACACTGCTCCTACGAAAGCCGGTCCCGGGCCGCCAAAGCCGATGCGCTCTGACTGGAATGTCCGTATTTCGCCGCGGATGTCAGCTGCGGTGACAAGTTGACTAGATCAAGTTTCTCGTCTTCTCGTCGAAATACACAGAGAACAAAAATCAGTGAAGAAGGATGAAATTGAGAAAGCAGCGCAAAACAGCAAGCAGCTACATTTTTTTCGGCGGTGACCTCTTTTTGGGATTGTTGGAACACGCACGCGGTGGATCAGATACTGGAGCAGGAGCTCAGCCAGAGTAAGCTGGGGAGCTACATCCTGAAGGGCGGACATGAACTGCGGAAACTCGTGGAGCCGATACTCCAGTCACCTCGAGGGCCTCAGTGACAGCGCCCCATGGAAGCGCGACAGTGGCGAGATCTGCATGATGGGCGTGGCGGCCCTCATGGGTGGGATAGACCCCCTGTTTGACGTTGTAGATATTTGCGAGTCCCTGAGCGATATGGGCTTCATCTCCAACGACAAACTGCCACTCTTGATCGGCGAGTGCCTTACGGCTCCATGTGTATTCGACGAGGTTTCCATGGGGCTTGCGGCCATCCCCCCATTCGACAAACTCAACTTCAGCCTTGTTGATCTCCCCATGTATAAATTTCTTGCCGTTATTCCACGCATGTTTGTAAGTTTGAGCATCATAATATAGGCCATCCTGTGTGGACTCAGTATTGTTCTGTCGGCGACGCTTGAGTTGTAAGGACCGTAGTGACCCGCTTCTCGGTGTTTTTGCTGCGGTCCTTCAATCACGCAGAGATGGTTCAGAAGACGGCCCATGGCCTCACTGGGACAAAGAGGACGCAGGACGTAAGTAAACTTGAGAGCCTACGGGACGACTGCATGCTGACTGGTTGGTGATAGGATGCCGCCGTTACCTAGTTCCAAACCTTTTGCGTTACCTGCGAATAGTTAATAATTGCTTAGAACCCGGCGCCCTTAATTGTTCTCTTATGGTATGTAATCCTAGAAAGGTAGCGCCTGTATCTGTTGCTAATGCCCCTCTTTGGCGCCCAAGGCTGTCCTGATAATATATGAGGCATATAAGATAGGTTGGTAGGAGCATATTAAGCTCTATTTAAGACCCTCTAACCTAGGCTATACTGCCTAGGCGGCGGCAATACATAAGGTGTATAAGACACTTATTTCTATTTTAGAGATAGTTCATTTAAAGATAGTAGTATTAAGCCTCTTTTCTATTGCTCTTTTCATATTTGAGTTAGTTATTCTTTATATTAGGCTAGGGTAGACTTACTTAATTTTGCTATCTCTTTTTAAGGGGACTGCTAGTCTTATCATGGATTTCAAAGTGACACAGCTATAGTCAGCCTGGTCTTTGTAATTATTTAATACTCTTTAATACAGAGATAGCGCCCTCTATAATGTCTTCCTTGGCAACCTACTGACTGTACTCTGTTGGCTATCCTTTCTGTTTCACAAGGTAATAGGTGCCTTCGAAGGGCAGGTTCGTCATCAGATTCTGCATCTTCCGGGCCATTCGCGAGGGCTCACACTGACCGGGTCCGCAGTGTTTCGTACCCTCTTCTTCTTCGCCGCCGACGTGGTTTGTCGTCAGAACGGGCCCGGGGCAATGCTGGGGTACGGGTCAAACACGAGATGGGAGGGCATTGAATACCTCGTGTCTAGGGATCAGCAGTCGGATCTCAGCGAGGGCTACAAGGTGACCGGACTGGAGGCATGGGGCCGCATCAAGGATCTCGTGCATCTCGTCCGGCCGGATGGGCATGCGGATGGCTAGACATGGGACGTGCATACAACTATGCCACCCAAGAGGGCAATGAAGCAACCAGCAGCGAAGCGGCCAGCTCTAAAAGGCTGCGACGGGATTGTATTCCGTCTGACTAGACACGTTTATTTAGGCTCAAGAAAATATTCTAAAACGACTCGACAAAGACCTGATCAGCCTGACAACTCAGCCCTCTCACGCGGCAATCTGCTCAACAATCTTGGCCCTCGCCTCCTGAGACTCCATCCCGCCCGTCAAGACAGTATTATTGCGCTGCTCGGCATGCGAAGCGCGATACACATCAAACTTGTGACTGAACCACTCATCGCACGAGATAACGCGGCCCTCCGAATCCCGGAACATGGTCCCATGCGCCGGTCTAGTAAAGTACGCAATCGAGTATCGATGGGCCGTTTCCATCTCCGCAACGGGCACCACGCGATGCAGCACCGACCGCAGTCTCATCCCCGAGAGGAAGCGCAGCGAGTCGCCGATGTTGCACACGGCGTGGCCCGGCTTGGGCTGCACCCATTCCCAGTCTTGGGAGGGTGTGGCGGTCTGCAACCCCCATTGTTGGCCGAAGAGGAAGGCGATGCTGCTGATGTCGGTGTGTTTGTTGTGGCCTACGTTGGAGGCGGTGCGGGCGTCCCGACGCGGGTAGCGATGGAAGGTCATGGACGAGTTGGATGGCTTGTCGTCGGGGTGCATGGCGTCGAAACGGTCTGCGCCGGTGAGACCCATGGCGCTGGCGAATGAGCCGAGTAACGTCTTGACGTGCATGCGCGTCTTGTTGATGAATGCGTTGAAGAGCGCTTTGTGCTGCAGGATGGCGGGCGGGAGCGGCTGGTCGGTGCTCTCGAGGCCGTTCATGGCGACCTGTGCTGCCGTTAGTATGTTGAACTGGGTTTGGATGAGTTGTCCTTACTCGAATGGTCTCGAAGCCGTCGCGCGAGTGCTCGGTTGCGCCGGTCTGCGTTCCTATGGGCTTGTATCTAAGCGATATGGAATCAGTCATGGCACGTCACCGTAGAAAAGCAGCGATTCACGGACCCTTGGACGTCAGAACCATAGGCAAAAGAGACCTTGTCTTGGAGTGGCTGGTCGAAAAAGGCAGCCATAACGGCCAGCACGTTCTTGTAGTCCTCCCAGAGGCCTTGGCTGGCCTCATCATGCAAGTCTAGGAAGAAGAAGCCGTCGACTTCTCCTGCTTTGAGGAGCCTGGCCTGCTCGGCGGTGTCCTGAGCCAACAGTTTCTGGAAGGAAAAGGTCTGCAACTGGGCGACCTTGAAGGGGCGGTCGTCGGGGTAAGGGGAAGGAAGCACACTGGAAGACATATTGAGCGGATGGCGGAAATAGAAGACGAGGAGTTTGAAATGCCAACGTGAAGTCTTTGTTTTGTCCTGGAATGATGGGAAAGGTGTAGTTCAAGAATTTGGGAGTTTCAGGAGACATTTCGTTCCGTGGACTCGATCCCCGCGCATGTTTATATAGATGAATTTGCGTTTGCCGTGCTAAAAGTTGACATTTGCCCCCTTTCCGAGCATCACATGCTGGACAGTGCCTTGTCAAACAGCCAACGCTTAAATTCAACACTCAATATTCTCCATTAGGAACAAGAGCTAGTTTGCATCTACGTAATCAGATCAGGTCAAATAAATCCTTGATCGCGGGGATTCCAATATTATTCTAACGTTCACCACACAAAACGGAAGGTCGGACATCGTGTGGCGAAACAAGGCCATTTGCATGGGGCCAAGTCGTAGCAAAAGCACGTCAGCCTCAACAAACCTGAAACCTTGACAGCTGACAGTGAAGGGTCCAGACTTTGCAAGCTTTGTCGTCTTGCACACGTCCCATCCTTTACCGAACGAAGGTGCGTATCGAGCCGTCGGAATGGTCATGTGTGATGGATTCGCTTCTGCCGCTCCGGTCCGGTCTCACGATGCGAGGTCTAGTTTCGGGGAAAGTATTCGTCGACATGGAAGCATGAACTCATGACAGAGCAAAGCAGCGGGCCTGTTGTACGTGTCTGAAAGGGGATTTCGAGGGCTCAATCGCATCGTTCGAATCATCCATAAAAGCAATACAGCGTGCCTCAAAAGTCTTATGGTGGTTTGATGTGAAAGCGTCAGACGTTGAGCCGAGAACAGTGAGATCGGCAAAGCATTTGATGGCGCTTCGCTGCAGCCTGGTCATTCGCGCGGTGATGGTTGGCGTGAGAGGTCAAGGTGAGATGATGAGACGCGAGATGAAGTACGTCAGCACAAAAGGCTTGTACTCGGTGAAAAGTTGAGCCTGAAGATGGCCCATGCACCTTGTTCTGCAATCCGAGGACCATGTTCATGTTCGCCTGCACCTTCCGATGTTGCGTTCAAGCGAGCCGAAAGGTCCACAGATGGCTGCAGATTGATCAGGAATGCATGCATGCAGGGGTTCGTTCCATTCGCTCATGTTCATAATATCTGAGCCAATCCCTGTCAACTCAATCCGGCATACCTCCGAATGAGGGGAAGGCCCCATGTTTCAATATGTCATGTCGGAACACCAAAACTTCAAGCCCCTCAGCACATGCTACACCGAGAATCGTCGTCAAACTCCGAAGCTGCTGGTACACACAGACGAACTGGACGAGGAACAGAAGACACGTCAGCGCATTCCGCTCTTTCACTCGCGCAGAGTCGCACGGTCCCAATGCCAACATCATCCGATAGTCGGCGTTTGAGCATCGGCAACGGCAAGACGTGAACGAACAAGGACCAAAGTCGAATGAGGACAGGGGCAGCAGTTCACGTCAGCTTCAGCCGTCTTGGCTAACAATGACTCATCGGCGTACCTGGAGCCAATGAAATCAACGACTGCAGGTCACGATGGTGAGGCAAGGCAATTCGTAGTAAGAAGAGTCGTGTCAGCAGTCAGAAACGTCCCAAAGGATTTTATCCATCATTCGTGACCTACGAGTGTCCAGAAAGCCGTGGGGCTTGTGTATGAGGATTTTCGCGAGGCGTCAAGGTCTGCTCGATGGAGCGAGAGTAGAGTGAGCAATAGAGAGAGAGAGAGCAGAATCGAAAAGAGGAAGGGGGGGACAGGAAAAGAGCCATGTTATTGGAAGACATCCATGACGCTATTCGGCGCTTTATAGAGTTTGTTCCCCTCACATTCAGATTCGGCCCTATGAAAACCAGTGTTCCTTTCGTTTTTGAAAGGAAAAGTACCTTCACTCTACTCTTTGCAACACGTTACTCACATCACGCAACATGTTGTCTGCTGTATTGCTTGTCGCCTCTACTCCCTTGATCATACTTTTTAGCGTCAGGCTCAAAATAGCTGATGGGTTCCGTTCAGTCCTTGGACTGTTCTTGTCCAAGTGTCAGCCTGCTGCTGTCCCACAACTGGGAAGCAACAAAGACATACCGCAGCAGCAATGGCAAGATCCCCCACCGGTCAAACTCGATGCCCGTCTAAAAGAATACAAAATTCTCCATCACAAGCTACACAACCTGGAGATGCATTCCGACATCCTCCCCAAGGCTCGTAGTGTTCTGTTGTCGCTGTTCGGTGAAACCATCTCACCTACGCCCAGGAGCCCAGAAGATGGTGACGGCCCGAGCAGCATCCTGACCTTGGACAGCTTCAGCCGAGATGCATTGACTACCTGGGTTCGAGGACAAGAAGATTCCGTTCTTCGACAGCTCACAGAGTACAATCAGCGTCGACTCCACGGTGGCCCGGCTGAGTTGTTCCAATCGGCCGATGAAGCCAAGGCCTGGTTGCTCTCACAGGCGCCATCGAAACTCGTAGACGGCGTTTGGGTCAGCAACATACATCGAGCTTGCACACCGTTTGAGCTGCGACATGTCACCAAAAACGCTTGGCAAGTCTTTTCCGAAGAGGTCGGTGATGGCGACGTGTCCAAGAACCATGCAGCAATCTATCGCGACCTTTTAAAACGCCTTGGTGTGGGACACACGGAGCCTGGCAGCCTCGAGTTCTCCAGAGCACCCGGCATGGACAATGTTGGCATTTGGCGCAGTGCCCTGGCCCAGATGCTCATTTCTGTCTTCTCGCATGAGTTCATGGCCGAGACGCTGGGCTTCAATCTGCATTTCGAAATGCTGACGTACGAAACGGCACGAGCGGCAGTTGAACTTCGCGAATTCGGCATTGACAGCTACTACTTCCTGCTGCACATGTCTATCGACAACTCGGACAGCGGTCACGCCAAGATGGCTCTGGAAGCCGTCATTGACTATCTAGAACACGTCGGAGCAACACAGGGCGAGGTGGCGCTGCAGGCAGCCTGGCGCGGCGTGAAAATCGGCTATCTGCTCTCTGTGGGAAGAGGACAGGATCAAGAAAGTCAAGAAAATGGCAATTCATCATCAGTCATCAACGTCAACAACGAGTTCGCTTCAAAAGTCGTGCGTATTTTCCAGGCCAAGGCATCGGTAGCCGCCAAACTTCACTGCACGTCACGCGTCCGCATTGGCCACCAGAAGCTGTCTGACTGGATGGAAGAGGGCAGCCTCGGCCAGCCAGACTTTCTGGAGTCTCTGGCAAGGGCAAAGCCTTGGATCGTCCCCGGTTCTGCAAAACAGAGCAAACTCGTCACGGCGCTCAAATGGAATGGCAAGATGTTCGGGGCCTTCACCATGGGCGAGCTCGATGTGCTTTGCAATTGGATAGCCGCATTGCAGCAGCAGCAGCAGCCAGAGTCTGCATCGGCGTATTGGCGCTTTCTTGGCTGCAAAGCTCGAGCCGCAATGACGCCCGACGTCAGAATAAACCCGACAGTGTTTGAGGCTTGCGGTCTGACGGCGCCCTGGAGAGAATATATGGGTGTGACTAATCGAGCAGAGAACATTTTGCAAACGAAGGGCATCATTCTCGACGCGGCCAACATCGGAAGACTGCTTCCGCTGTGGTTCGCGCACTTGAGTCTGCTCGAGAGCCTAGTGTGCATTCCCATACAGACTTGTGACGCCTTAGGATCTGCCGTGGTAAGCACGCTGCGTGCACAGCGAGGCTTTGCAGCCGAAGGCGACGGCGTGGCGGGCACGGACGAGAGTCGTCGTGAGCAGGCCGGCTTGCTCGAGCTGGGACTCGAAATGGCTCAGAGGGCGGGCATTCCCCGGCCGACCACCCTTGCTAGTGTAGTCGGTAGACAGGACAAGTTTCCCTTGGATATGCTTCATTGGAGCATGAGGCCCTTGCAGCACCGCGTTGCTCTAGTCGGGATGGCCTGGGCTTTTCTTAGTCTTCACGAGCACCTCGCTTCCGAACATGTCAAATCCCATTTGCTCTCGAACGCATCGCGGGCTCGTCTGAGAGCCATTGTCGCTCGAGAACGCCAGGCTCTGCAGGGGCTGTTGTTGGAGGGGACGGATGAATTCGAGGCCGCCGTTGCCTATGCTCATGCCAAAATTGCGGAGAGTCTTGCTGCGGCCTAGTCATATTGTAAATGAAGTCTGCGTTCACGATCAGCAATGAGCTCTCCCCGTACGTACGGAGTATCGATCTATGCTCACTTTATGTTGTCCATATTGCCCTTGTCGAAGTAGGGAATCATGACCATGTAGGGAGTACGGAGTGAAGTGCTTGCGTGAGAATACCAGGCGGCAGAATGTCATCGAATGCTTAGCTGCGATGCAGAAAGAGTTCTCATCCGGGCTTGTTCGAGACGACGTCAGAACTGCTGGCGTTGTGTCACATCTGGTTCAGCCGATTGATTCTCTGGTAGTAAGAGTTGCATGCAAATCCACCGGAACTACTCCATAATTCCTGCAAGGACCAGTCGAGACCTTATTTTTCCCCGATCACACCCCAAACCAACCATCCAAGATCCACCACCCCGGTAGCTGCTGCCTGCTGACTCTTTCCTCCTTATTTCCATGTGAGATTGATTGGTGGACAGGTGGGGCCTCGCTCAGAAACCGACATGCCGTCAACTCAAAAGTACCTTGTGAGCCAACATGACTTTTTACGTTTCCGTGCGTACTTACGGAGTATCGGCACGCACACGTCTGACGGACAATGAGGCGGACAAGAGCGCGCGCCACATTCCGCCGTTCCCTTGTCTTGTGTGACCGTTCGAAAGATGATCTGACTTGACTCTTCGGGTACATTACCTTTGCCCTCACCTTTTCGCAGTTGCCATCGACGAGCGTGACCTTCCACTCAGCATTTCTCACAATTTCATGTCGGCATCATGACTAACGATCCTGACCAAAAAGAGAGCTCTCTTGTCACTCCGAATGAACCTGTTCAGGAAACGATCCTTCCGCAATATGCTCCGCAGGACGGCGGGCTGAAAGCTTGGCTTTTCCTCTTTGGCGCGTGTATTGTAGGTCAGTTTTTTTCCGTTTCGATGACTTCGCTGCAGAGGCAGTTTCTCTAGGCGCGATAGAAACGGCTAACTGAAATATATGTGTTCAGAAATCACTGCGTGGGGTCCGTTGAGGCGCCCTTTCCTTTTGTCTCAATCTTGTAGACCGAGACATCGGATGCTGGGACTAATTCTGATGCTAACTACTTAGGCTTCCCGTACTGCTATGGCGTTTTCCGTGAATACTTTTTCACCCACGATCCATTTACTGGCCAGTCACTCGTGTCAGTCGGGGGCATGCTCTGCAATGTGAGTCACCTCGAGTGCCCGAAAACTTAGCAACCAGGGAAAGGAGTCTCAATCAAGACCACAGGGCGTTCTCCAAATATCACTTCCTCCAATCATCTACATTCTCAACAACTACCCGTCGCAGCGTAAGAATGCCATGTGGCTTGGTTGCCTGGTTTGTTCAGTCAGCGCGATCGGGGCTGCCTTTGCTAAGACTGTATGTTTCCTGCAGGGTCTGAACATTCGATTTCTCTTCTTGTGCATCGTCATGACTGAACATGTTCTCGTTTCTCACAGGCCTCGATTCTGATCGTTTGCCTCGGACTTTTCTACGGCATTGGTGCGGGCTTGTTATTTGCTCCCTCGATGCACTTCATGGGCGACTGGTTCGTGAAACGAAAGAGTTTCGCGTATGGCATCATGTAAGCATCCATCTCAGTAAATTTTACAGGCATCAATACTGACTCATGTGTCTGTAGCTGCGGCGCTGGTGCTGCGGCGGGTGCTGGCCTACCTCCTGTATACACAGTCTGCCTCAATACCTATGGTGCCAAGGTGACCTTGATCGCCTGGGGCCTGATAACCTTTGTTGTGACGAGCATTGGCCTGCTCATGATGCAATCGCGCACGCCGCCGGAAAAGGCCCCCAAGCCGACGCGCTCTGACTGGGATTTCCTGCGCAAGCCATTGTTCCTGATCTTCCTAGCCGCCACTTTTACTCAGGCACTTGGCCATTACGGACCCAGCGCATATCTTCCCAGCATGGGCGCTGACTTCGGCCTGACTACTGCGCAAGGCTCTTTGCTTGTCACCTTGCTCAACTTGGCTCAAGCCATCGGTCAACCGCTACAGGGAATGCTCGCGTAAGTTGAACAGCGTAGCGTGGCAACTGGCATAAAGATCAGAAGCTGACTGTGAGCTATATGGAGCTTTGCAGAGACCAGCCAACCTCGTTCTATGTCCCATTCCTCATTTCCACCATCGGCGGAGGTTTCTCGGCGCTGCTTATATGGCCTTGGTGCCGATCTCTCTGGTCTCTGAGCTTATTTTCGCTTGCGTACGGGGCCACAGCAGGGGGCGTAGCCGTCTTAAGACCCCGGATGGCAGCTGCGGTGGTCGGGGATGATCCAGCGAATAGGCGTAAATCATCCTCCGATGAGGCCGACACGACCACAGGCACAGGCTCCATCCACGACGCAGAATCCGACGACGGAACAGAGGCACGTCAAAGGAATAAATCAATGCTTCTCTTTGGCGTATTTACTGCCTTCCGCGGCATCGCCATTGTTGCTTCGGGCTTCATCTCCGTGTCAGTGGTGCACGAGGACTCGACCGACCTGAGTGGTTGGGGAAATGGCCACAAATGGCGCGATTTGATGATCTACACGGGAGTCATGATGATGGTCTCGTCACTGGGTGTGTTGGGGAAGTTTGTGCCGTTTGACTTGAAGATTGGGGGCAGTAAGTAGGTGATGTGTTTCTGCATTCAACAGCATGTTATGTTGGGCTGCGGTAGACGAACATGGGCATGATGCCGTGTTTTGACTTGATTGTATGACGCACAGCATGCGACGAAATAGAAGGAAGTCATGAGGTGCGAAGAAGCAAACTTCAGCTGTGCGTGGCTCAAGCTGCACAGAGTGAGGTCGAGTGTAATTGAAAGCCGGCTGCATGATGCTTCCTCAGGCTCCACCTGGCAGAAGTTGACTTTTTCGGGGTCCAATCGTACTTCATTTCGAGCGACTGCACGCACACCAGCTCACTTGACCACCGTCCCCATATGTTTGGCTCGTGGCGACTGCGTGTCACGCAGCAGGCTGCCCCTGTTTCGCTCGTCGCGCGATCCGACCAACCGTCGCCGCTTTGCACAAGATTGTCAGCACCGCCGAGACGGTGCACTGCGCTTCGCCTATCGAGTCCGTCGAGGTGCATGTGCATTGCCCGCTCCAGGCGTTCGCTCAATTTTCGCCCGACTGCCCCGCGGTTGCGATTGTGGTCTCCGATACCGCACAGCTCCACCACCGATACTTCACGCGCCTATCATCATCTCCAATGTCTGGCTTCCCTCGCTCTGCCTCGTTTTTATCGACGTTGCACCCACACCGCAGCAGCCATGTCCGCTCGTATCCTGGATGGCACCGCCATTGCCAAGGAGATCCGCGAGAGGATCGGCGCCGACATTGCGCGAAAGCAACGGACTAATCCTCGGTACAAGCCGAGCCTGAAGATCATCCAAGGCAAGCCTAGCCCCCCCCCCCCAAAAAGACTCCGTCATCATGATGCTCTGTGACCATGATACTAACGAGCTGCAGTTGGCGACCGCTCTGATTCATGTTTGTG
>JARJRV010000360.1:0-20287 GCA_030783925.1 Aschersonia sp. MBC 735 | reverse complement strand
GGTTTGTGATGTGGTTTGTGGGCGAGGTTGCGATGCACACCGGAGTGAGAGGAAGAAAGCACGGGAAGAACTGGCTCGGCTGGCTGGGACCGCAGATGGGAACGTGGCATGTCTTTGCCTCCCCCTTTATTTGCAATGAGTATATGGCCGGAAGCGGATGTGATGTTCGGGCGGGGGAGCTTAAATCGCATCGAGTTTACAATGGCGGCGCGACAAAGGTCGAGGGAAACTACGACACAGGTCTCGCAGTACCTGCTCACTTGTGCGCAGCTCGTCCATTGCGGCTGACAGCATCTTTTCTTTCCTTTCATCCGTCGTGGCCTCGCAGCTGCATCTCGCCTTGTTGAAGTCGCGAGTAGGACACACACCACCCCCCCCTGAGCTACCGCAGCCCGCAACCCGCAATCGCTCATCAAGCCCAAACACCACCAGCGATGCTCATGGTTCAGGGATCCAGATTGCAATCACGACACCGAGCAGTTTGCCCGCGCCCCCATTTGCCCAGCCTGCCTCCTTACCCATCGCCCAGCTTTGCACATCCCGTTACTAGCTGCGTCTCAGCGCATCCAATCCAGCAGCGAGGGCGCGTCGCAGATCCAAAGGGCGGCCAGAAGGGGCGAGGGAAACATCTCGGGGAGCAACAGCACTCGGAACATGTTCCGAGTCCCCGACGCAATCGCCGATGATCATGCACTGGTGTCTGGCGGGCAGGCGAGCATGAATTCTGAACGCATTCACAGATATACTACGTGTTTCCACAAGAGGGCCGCTGTCCTCGAGAGGACTTCGAGGCGGGTAGAGGAGGAAAGTCTGCTGGAGTAGTGCTCGTGGGCAGCGAGGCACAAGCCACGACGCCGTTCTCTTTGCTCGGGTCCTCACTCTATCTTTATTTTTATTTTTGTTTTTCTTCTCCCAATCCCCTTCGTCCTTTTTACTGGCCTCTAGGGTGCGAGAGCTATGCTATGCCGCTTTCTGCCTAATGCTGCTACCGAATGCCTGGAGGGGAAGGGATTGGCCTCGAGAAGACCACCGACGACCGTTGCGGCGGGGTCATTGATACGCCAGCCTCAATCCGAACGCCCATTCTCTCTCCCCCATGTCTGAGTGAATATTTTTGCAAACGACCAAGCAGTGCACAATCAACAATTGCACAAAGGCATGCCCTTGGGCAAGCGCAATCCGTCTGCATGTCGAGTCTCGACACAAAGGAGCAGCAAACTGCAAGGGTCAGCTTGCGTCTTCCTTCTTTCATTTCCTTTGGGCCATTCCACGCATAAAACATGTTTCGGTGACAACCCAAATTTTTTTCCGGGACCATGAGAGGCGTCCCTTCGCAATGTTGCTGCTTCTAATCGCACGCCCTGTCATGCGCTCGGTGGCCCCGTTATGTGCATTCATTTGGTTAGGGAATTCCCGAACGAGCATCGTGGCCATGGAGTCCGTCCAAACACTGCTTGTGAGCTGGGCAACTTGGAATGAAAAGGAAATGTCGGCTTGTTCGTTCTTTTCTTTTTCTCCTTCCCCGCCTTGCCCCTCAGGACTCGAGGTCGGTTCGTGCTGAACCTTGCTGTTCTCCAGGAACCGAGGGTCCCCCCGTACCTACATCGTACCTGGATAGCTGGGCAGTGCAACCCCCTTCTCGAGAACGGATGGCTTCACGTGGCGGCTAGGTGTCGAGCCGCGCACATCTTGCTGCCACATTCCAGACAGTCCCCCAGCAAGCGTATCTTCGCAGCTGAGGCTGAGGCGGCTTCCCGTCCACCTCAATGGTCGTAGCTTCGGCTCATCGTGCTGCTTGTCAGAGGAAATGACTAAAATAAGGGCGACAGGCCCAGAAGAAAAGAAAACCAAAAGAAAAAAAAGACAGAGGGTTTCGTGAAACTCCTTCGCCGTACGAGCTATTTTCCCCGCTCCGAAGCTGCCGTGACAAGCCTGGTAGTAGTTCTCGTAGCCCGCCTTTCCGGAACCCCTGTCACCCTTCGGCATCCAGATACTTACGTGTACGCATGCAACTGCGTCGTATCGTGGATTTTCTTGCTTTCTTTCTCTCCCCCCTCCTTCTCCCCCCGCGGCTCGCAGCTGTACCCCGCTTTCTGACTTGTCTTGCTGCGATTTGTTCCTGCGGACAGATTCGAGGCATAAGTCCACCATGCGGACAAAAATGGCCGTGTCCATGCCTGACATTCTAGTTCATGCAGTGAGCCGCTTTGCCATTCTACTCTCCACCTTGATCTGTCCACCTTGATCCATGGGTAGGCAAGATGGGTAGGCAGAGATGGCGTTCCGCGTTATCCCTATCGGTATTGCGAACTGCTGAGGAGACATGCTGCGGGCATAAAGCACCTCGATCCACTCGGCTGCGACTTTGACTGAACGCTTTGCTGTCCTTTTAAATCACTCAGCCGTGTGTCCACTGGGGCGTCCGGCTGCTTCAGGAACTTCCGATGTAGAGATTAGGGCTGCGAGACTTCGACGGCTTGCGTACGTATCAGCTTCACGGACTGGGTGGATAAAAACAGCGCCTTTCATCTTCATGCGACACGGGGACTGCTCATCCGCACCGTGCCTCTTTGACAGTTCGCCGACGCTTACTTGCGGCTCCAGGGACAGCCTGTGCTGAGTGTCAATTGATCAGACGGACTACCGAGACTTCGTAACGGCCCTTTGTCTGTGTGCCCGTCCCGTGGCACCACCAAACAGGAAGAAGGGTATGTTCTAATTCTGCAGCGGGCGCTGAGTTTCCTTCGCCGAGTACGGAGTAGACGGCCCCAATGTGAATCACATGGTCGGCCTGCTTCACATACCTTCATGTGTATGAGCAAGTGTTTGTACGTGCGTCCGTGTATGCAGTGATTGACCAGCATCCTCCTTTCCCTGTTTGTTCTTAGGCAGCCTGCCTCGTAGCCCTCTTCTCCGCACGGACTAGTTGCAGGCCAGGTCACGCTCACGACGGCGTCACAGACCTGGCGTCTGTCAGGTGAGGTCAACGTACGAAGGAATGTATGCGCATTGGCCGGGGTGCTCTAGAGAGCGAGTCGGGGGTCAGCGTGATGTTCGGTAACTTGATCAATGTTTCGCTTTGGTGACGCCAGGTGCATAGGGGTGGACGCGAGAGCCTGGAGAGGACCAGGGAAGGGAAACAGAGGCTGGCGACTTGATGCCCTCTGGCCCACTTGTTTCCCTGCCTTCAGTCCGGGACTATCTCTCCGCACAAGTTGATGGGAAGGAGGAAGGAACGCCGAGTCCTGTGTGATTGCGCGGGCGAGAAGGAATTGGCCCACCGCAGCAGCCTCGTGAATGTGATGCTAATAATAATGGACGACAGGAGAGGCGCTTAGCCGGGCCCCTACGGACTAGAGCCTGCTCCTTGGGCGACGACTAGGATTCGTAAGCCCACGTACTTTACCCAGGTAAGCAGCTGCAGCGGGCTGTTTATGCTGGCTGTGCAAGGTCACATGGACCTGCCTCATCAGCCGGCATCGTACGTAGGATCGGCTGGTCTTGTTCTTCGAAAATGGGAAGAACCATTCTGTCTCCTTCCTCCCTTTTCCCTCTCCCCGAAAGAAGGGCTACTTACTTAGTACTCGTCTGTTTTCAGCAACTGGTCTCGGCGCAGTTTCGTGACAACAACAGCCGCGTTAACCGTTTGACGGACAGAGTTTGTTTGGTGCTACTCAGCCCCGTGCCCGGAGGATGCAGCACAGCGCCGTTGTTACCCGCACGCCCTAAACGGCGCGCAGCTCTTCCCCCTCTTACACGATATGTGCGCAGTGGGTGGTGTGCGTGTCTCAAGCAAGACCTGATGATCTACTTCCCTATACCGGCCTCAGCCCCGCCCCACATATTCTTTATCCGTCGCAGCATTGTGTGGGCTGTTGCAAGCCGCCTAATTTTTTCCCCCCTCCCCTAAACGCCACATGTCCAGCGACCTTCTACGAAAAAGTAAAGCATTTATGGCACAATACATACATATGTTCCCAGCTTTCTATGCTACGTCTTATCATCCTGGTGTCACGCTTCCGAGCAAGGGCATGCATTTGCGATCAACTGACAGCGCTGTGTACCTCACGCGGCCACTGAGCAATGCACAACTGGTTGCTTTGGACGTGACCATTCGATCGAGTGCGCACGTGGTCGGTGCAGCGCCATGGGAAACCTGTCTTTTCTTCTTGAATGTGTGCCCCAGGGCTCTTTCAGTCTATTGATCATGGAATTCTAAAGAGCATCTCTTTCTACTACCTACCCCATCCGTTCCTTTGTCGTGATATGAACACGGAAGCACCGACACTATCTCGCTGCGCTTACTCCGAGCAATCAGTGTGATCAGCCTCAACGGCATATACCATCGCCGCTGACATTGCCAGCGATTAGTATTCGACTGACTGCCTGGATGGCCCCGGAATTGGGTTGAAGCGCCGTCCTCCCTGAGACTCTGATAATCGCAAGAGCTGAGGCGCCATTGACTCTCGTAAACAAATCTTCCGAGCAGGTTCTGATACACACACCCCTCTCCCGCTTTTTCCATTTGGGCTCCTTCCATCTTGGCTCAAGTGCTGCCTTACCTGATCACGCAAACACCTGTACTTATCTATCCACTCACAAGGACACGCACGCACACACACGCCCCCTCGTAGCCCGCCGCCGACGAGTCTGTCCAAAATAATGTTCCTCAACCGTTTTGTTTTAGTAAAAACTTGAAATTGTCCTCCAACACCACTAATCACACAATTGTCACGTATTGCTTCGATCCTGAGTCTGCTTGGCATAGCCATCAGACGGGAAATCTTCCTTCTCCCGCCCTCTCTCCAACCGTGACGGATTCGGCATCTGTCGTCTCGCATCTCCGAGCACCTCAAGTCACCGGCCATGGCCTCCTCAAAAGTATGACCGCCGATCGTGTCGAGGATCCCTTGCAGACTTGAACCAGGCTCTTGCGAGACTCAGTCCATGCTGACCAGCTATTCTCCGTCTCCCTCCAGGAAATGCAGCAGTCCTCCAGGCCATTGACCCTGCAACGCTTATCCATCTCGAGCCCCTCCTCGGCTGCGGTGCCCAGTCGACAAGCCCATACTCGGAATAGCTCTCAGTCTCTCCTGTCTTCGTCTTTCAACGTCAATCATCGTATCACTCGCCGCAAGTCCGTCACCAACTCCGCATCCAACGTGATTGCTCTGTCTGCGGCCGTCATCCACGGCGAGCAGACCGCCGCCATTCCTATCGTCAGCGGTGGCCGTCGAAGCACGTTGAGCAAGGCTCTGGCCAAAACAGTTCTCGTGGACAGCCTGCCCTCCCCTCCTGCGAGTCTGCCGACCCATAAGACGATGCCCGAAGTCAAGACCGAGCTGCACGGAAGTGCCATTGACGATGGAAATGACGCATCGGCGGACGAGGCTAATACGGAACACATTCGTACTCGACGGGCTAGTGACAGTCAGTCACTTTCCAAGGAGTCCAAGAAGGGGAGTCGTATTGAAGTTCGATGTGACAAATGCGGCAAGAGCTACAAGCATAGCAGCTGCTTGACTAAGCATTTGTAAGTCGTCAACCTTCCAGCCTCATTCTGGTGCATCGAACAAGAGCTTTGTGAAGAGGATCACATCGAGATGGAGGGTTGTAGAATTTCGGCATCTAGCATCACTGTGGTATGCGTCGTTTTCGGCGAGGTTGTGCTAACAAAATTTCGTCAGATGGGAGCATACCCCCGAATGGTCCTTCACATCGAAATTGCTCATCTCGAAGCATCAGCAAGTTCAGCTCCTCGAAGCTGCCTCTGTGCTTGTCGCTATGAACGGCAAGGAGAGTTCGGCGACGCCTCCGGAGTCCACAAAAGACTCTGCCAGCGAGCCCGACTCAGCATGGTCGCCTGATGCTTCTGCTTACTTTGAGCAGGCCGACCGTCAAAGCTCTGCCGACACCACACCTCCGCCCATGTTGGGGGACTCGTTCTTCCATCACCTCGAGTATCGTGACGGCAACGGGATTGACTGCTCCAAAAGCTATCAGTCTGCTGTCTCTGATAGTCTTTCTCAAGGCATTCTGCACGGCCATCTCAGCTGCGATCGCGGTCCTCTATCTTCTGATACGACCCAAGTGGGCGAAGACGACCACGGTTTGGTAGCGGCTGTGGAACTATTGAGCTGCAGCTTCAACAGCAACAAGGGCTCTCAGCACACTGTGAAGCTCCCCCTCGACGCTCCGCCTGTGCCACCAGTGCCAGCCCAGTATCGCGATCAGGCAACCTCGCTCTCAAGTGCGGGATTTCTGAATAGCTTTCCCGGCCGGCAGCCCCTGAGCGATATTCGAGGCCTCCGACGTGGGAGTGAGGACGTGAAGATGGAGGATAGTGATGAAGATTTTGATATGCAATCCAAGGCTCGAAGCGATGAGGACGATGATCACGGCGTTTTTGGTCACATGGAAGAGTAGGTCGCATGGCGCAGCGACGACGTGTTTCTTCCTTTGTGCGAGTCTTTCTGGAAATCGTGAGTAAAATTGATTGAAGCATCTCTTGGACGGTGAACTCACGGGCGTGGACACTTGGCTGGTTAGCAGATGGAGCATCGAGGGCTGGCGTGGCGTTTCATTCTGTACTCTGATGTACTCAATCCTGTATGAGGTGGTTCAGCTCCGCCATCGATTCTCACACCGAAGAGTGGAGGGCCCTTCCGCAAAAGCAGCTATTTTGGGCTGCTTCTCAGTCTGCGGACGAGATTGCATCTCCACGAGGTTGAAGTGAGAATTTAGATTAGGCGTCGAGCGCACACCCGGCAAAATACCAGATGAAATGGTTCTATTCTGTGCTGTCTGGCGCACGACAGTATTTGCACGAATGTGATGATTGGCTTGCTTGTGACAGTGAAGCAAGCGGGTGAGGCATGATCTTGATTCGCAGCTCGATGCTGTCGAAGTGGAAAACACGTTGTCGAGGAGGAGGAAGGGAGAGATTGGTGCTTCTCGCAGCATGTTGAACAGGACCATGCTCTCCGTAGGGTGAAGCAAAATTGGGGAGCAAACGACGGTCAAGTTGGATGAAGAAAATTCGTACTGGACCCTTTCTCTTCTACCTTCGAACCTAACAGACTGCCGTGACGACGGAGTGGCAGGGACCCAGGCGCCCCCCAGGACCACATAAGATTTCCCGGGTGAGGATGGGGCTCAAGAGCCAACAAGTGGCAGATTTAAAGTTAGCCTTTGTGCAGTTCACAACACGATTCTGCCATGTGATTTCACAGATGCTGCGCATTCGCCTGTGCAATGCTAGTGCGTATTCTGTATCGCGCAAACATGACCATGACCGGGCTTGGTGCCAATATCGCCGGGCGAAAAGGCAATTCGTAGTCACAAACGTGCGTGAGGTCTCACAACGTTCATTTTACTGACCCCGCTGGCCGGTGCGCTTGCCGCTGTGCTGTCGTTCCCCTAGCGACGTGATGTCATTGGCCCAACAGTGCTCTGCCCTGCAAGAGGCCCCCCATAACGCAGCCACAGCTGAAAGCTCACCCCCAACCTTGTCCTCCATTTCCGTCGCCCATCGCTATCTTTTTCAACGTTGGCAACATCCACGGCGCAGGCATAGTTGGCGGCACAAGGTTTCGCCTAGTGCGCTCGCCCGAAAGGATCCTTCAGTCTCTGACTGTCCGTTCATTCGCCGGCTTTCGCCGAGGTGACTCGATCAAGCTCGACACGCCTATCATGTCGTCCTCGAGACAGAGCACCAGAGACGCGCTTTTCCCGGAACAGCTTGGCGAGAAGGTCGCGGAAATTCAACCTTCGGCGGTCGCAAGGCTATCTGGCAGCCCGACCACAACCGCCAATGCAGATGTCAAGCTACCTGTCGTTTTACAGTTTCCCTTGGCGGTGGCTTTGAGCGTCGCGCTTTCGACATTAGGAAGCGTGGTCCTATCTCAAGTCTCGAGAGGTGATCTGGCGTCTCTGACACGAAGTCCGGAGACTTGGACAGAGATGGCTGTCTTGGCTGGATGGAAGATGTGAGTCGTGGACACTTACCTATTGGAATTTGAGAATGAACGCTGCTGATACTTGCGACGCCGCGTCGTGCATGACAGCGCTGAATTATCTTTGGCATGGTTTGGCGGCTTGGGTAGTCTGGAAGCTGCAGCCTTGAATATCTTGGCTCATGGGCCCGCGGTAAGCGAGGACATCATTTGAAGTTACAAAAATGGCTTCGCATTCTGACGCAAGACAGTATTATCTACTCGCGGCCTTCTACGGGCTGACTTCTGCTACGGCGATCTCGGCCTTGACTGTCAACGTTATCTCCATTGCCGCGCCATTCTACATGGTTCTTCCTCTGACCACGCCCGATAAGCACGCCACGCAAGACCCGAATCGCGAACTTGTCGACAAATCAACGCAATTGCTGACCACCCTTCTTTCTACGGCGATCCATGCAGTAACCCTGGTGCTCTCATTGCGCTTTTTGATGCCTCGCATCCTCGTGGTCTATTTCAATGGTCTTCCGACTCTTGAACCGGCCTATTCGGCGTCTTACGCTCATGTCTTCCCTATCACAATCCTTTTCGGCCTTTCATCTAGTATCTTCATGTTCTCTCCATTCGCGTCTGCTGGTGAAGTCAAGGAAGACGCTGAGGTCAAAGAATTTGATCCGATAAACGCTTCGCTCGGTCAGACAATACGGTGGAACGTATGGGGCTATACGGCCAAGGAGAAAGTTCTCATTCGACGCACAGCAACTGCTGCATTTTTGGCCGGCATTAATACATATCTGGCTTGCACCAAGAATATGTACGGCATCGAGCCGACTGGGGCCGCTGCATATGCCTCAATCTGGGTCACTTCTATTGTACTCACTGGTGCAAGTCTTGGGTTTGTTGGTAATGCATAAGACAAGAGGCCCAGTTCAGTAGGAAGAAATGTCTGTGCAGAGTATTTTCCGAAAAAATGGCCACGCCACACGCGACGGTCAAGGATGTCCACGTAATGTCAAACGGGACATAGGCGACGGATCTTATCTAACGCGGTCAATTCGCAATATACGATGCGTTCTTGATGTGTTAGGTGCCAATAAAAATTTGAGCCGTTTCTGAAGTTGCGCATTCGGGCAAAAACAAAAGCCTGCTGTTCTGCCGGGACTTGTTAGATGCTTAGGTTCGCGTGCAGGAACCCGAGAACAATCACCCTTTCGACTCACGATAGCTTGTCTACCTCCCCGTTCAAGACAAGCCGCCCGAAATGCACATTTGTATTGCTAATCACAAGCTCCGCTGTTTCATCTCTATACCTGCACGAAAGTGCGTCTTTTCATACAAGGATAGGTTTGTCAACCATTTTCGAAAACTGACCTAATCGATCAGCTGCACCAATTGGTATCTCCAGCCCCATTAGCAATTGCCTTAGCTATGCGAAGCTTTACGCAGGCAGATGCTCGAACCTTTATGCAGATATACATACGTGCTAGCAGTGTATTGTTTCACGGCGCCTGTAGATATTCTGTCAATCAGGATTGACTCTATCTCCCTATTGAACCAAGTCCGTCAAGTGACCATGCAAGGAGGGGGCGCTTGTAGCATGGGTTGACAAAGGGTTCTCCGCAGTCTCACTGCACGGCGGCGAGTGGGACACTTCCTTCGCCTGCGTTGCAGTCCGAAGAGACGTAAGTCGAACACAAGTTCATCGTTCGTTCAAGCGGCCGCCCGCCTGTGGTATAATGTCGCAATTCCATGCCGGGAGCTCTTCACTGGCTTGCGGCGCCCTCCAGACCGTGGGAGGCATCGACAGTGATGAACCGCTGGAGCTCTTCGGGCCACTGAGCATCATCGGGCATGTCAAGTCTGGAGGCAGCGTCAGACTCAACGGACACTTCGTCATTGACGGCGGGCTCGAGGCTTACGGACCGCTCACTACATCGGGTGATATTACCTGCCAGTAAGTCTGGACCAGTGGACACGCGATACTGCATGGATGGCCGCGCGTCAGCATGATTGACTGACGCAGCTGGGCTCAGGGGCATCATCAAGGCCTATGGAAATATCGTGACAAAAGGAGTATTGGTAGCGAGGCAAGTACTGGGCAGGAGCGGCACTGTTATCAAGCCTGACAACCGAGCATAGGGCGAAAATGAATGCTTACGGCGCTCTCAAGGTGACAGGCACCTTGGAGGGCCAGGATATAGAGATATATGGAAACCTGGTCGTTATGGGAACCATGTAAGGACAGTCTTCATTTCCATAGCCGGTCCGCCAGGACCATCGAGTGGTTGAAGACTGAAGGATTTAAACTGTGTCGCAGGAAATGCAAGAGCCTCGTCGTCTACGGATCGTTGTCGTTGATCGGACCAGCTTCTGTATACGAAGTCGAAGAGACTGAGGTGGTGATCGGGTCAAAGCTGACGAGAGAGCAGGAGCCAGACTGGGATCTCTAAGAGACGTGGACGACAACTTGAATTCCACGCCTAAGCATCACGTCGACAGAAAGCCAGTCGCTCCCGTCTATTCTCTTTGGGGCATCGTGCAGCGCGCTGATGTGGACAAATGACGGGAGAAGCAGCGAGGGCGCTGGTCGCCAAATTCATGCACTTGCGAGCATGACACGTCTTATGAGCAGCGCGATATGTGTGAGTCTTCCATGCAGGCCTCGGGAGATATCTTCGCCCGTCCGACGTCTTCTGCGGCAACGTATCCTCAACAACTTGGAATGCCTGAAGTTGAGATATTTGGCGGTGACAGATTTGCCCACGGGAAGTACTTTGATGCAACGGGTATTGATGTCAGTACGATGTATGAATTAGGGCAGACGTACAGTGTATATACATGTAGCACACACTGTATGTATCAGTCCCGATAAGGTGCAGCCTGCGATGCGATGGAGCACACGTAATCAGAAGTGGAGTGGTCCACTACCGCTGCAGCTGCATGTTGGGGACCAGTGAAGGAGCTCCACGGTGCACGCGATGCGCTTACCACCTGTTGGAAGCTTGCGATACGTACGACTCTGACCAAGCTGAGGACAACAGGCCGCCCAGGCTGGTCAAGCCGCTGACATCTACCCGGCTGTGATGCGCGCTTCATGACAGCCAAAGTCTCTTCACGTCATACTCGAACATACTTTGCTGTACACGCTTTGCTTTTTTTGTCAACAGCACGCGCGCAATGGCCGTCGCCGGCACAGATCACGACGCAGCCAGCGACGTCGATGGCGCGCCATCGCCCAAAAATACCTCCTCAGCGAGCCAGGCGACGGCAGGACAGTCTCTGGGTCTCGCCGTAAAAGCAGCGGCTCTCGAATCACGGGCTGACCCCGATGCGCAGACGACTGTCACGGACTTCCTCGACTTTACTGAGTATCTGCCATCCGACCTCATTCGATCCCTGACTCTTATCGGCAAACTGGACGAGACGTACGCAGACGCGTCGATTCGAGTCGATGAGCTCACAACGACATGGGGTCAACTGCCCAGCCTCGCGGCAGAAGAGCGCCCGTCGCCTGTATCTCTACGCGCCGACATCTCCGACAATCTTGGGCAGGCCATGAGTTGCAGAGTCTTCGCACACGATGAAGCAGTGAGAATGTCCGAAAACGTCAACCGTCACTACCATAAGGCAAAGATCCTTCTCTCCAAGCTGCAAGAAATGATGAACAATTATCCCACAGAGGAGCCGCGAAGTCCAGCCGTTTCCAAGTCACCGCAGATCGTCCGCGCCAAACCGGCCGTCGGAGAGGACGGCCAAAAGATTCGACGTCATCGCATCCCCAAGGTCACTGTGCCCGGAGAGGTTCTGGCTCCGTATGAAATTGAGTACGATACGGCCAGCGACGACAGCGACGTCAGCACGGACTCAGATTCGGATGGATATGCTGGTGGACGAAGGACACCTGCAGCGCCGCGAATCAAGCTCATGTCGAGCAAGGTTCACAAGCCCAATAGCCGCCTGGCTCGCCCGGTCACGTACTCCTCGGCTGCAATGTCCGCGGCCGCTGCGATGAATGCGGCTGCTCTGTTGAACCCTCCCCCGGCAAACGCGGTGATTGGCAGCGCAGATGCTCCATGGCTCCAGCTGACAGACTATGAGCTGGCGAAGCTACGAAAGCGCATGAAGAAGAACGCGACGTGGACGCCTAGTGAGACCATGGTGGCCAGAGAGCTCAAGGCGCTTGGTCGCGGTCCTGATGAGTACAAAGAGGCCAAGAGACTGGCCGAAAACGAGGGCAAGGAGTTCGACCCGAAAGTGCCCGCGCTGGTCGTGGACGGCGACTCTGGAGCTCCGCATCTTCCTACTGGCGCTATGAGTGTGGAATCGATCGGCTCAGAAGAGATCCCTACTAGTAATAGGGGCATGAAGCTGAACGAGGCCAAAAGGCTGAAGCGCGAAGCTCTGGCCAAGCAAGCTGCCGAGGATGCTGAAGAATCAGCCAGGTTGATGGAACAACAGGCTGCGAAGATCATCATGGGCAGCAAGCAAAACCAGTCGGACGGTGCCAAGGATGATGGCCAATCCGCTGAAAAATCAAGAACAAACTCTCGCTCGAGTGGCAAGAGAAAAAGAGACGGAGAAGGCGAAACCCAAGCATCTAGATCTGTTGAATCATCGCCGTTATCGCCTCCTCCTCAGCCGCCGCCGCCGCCGCCGACGCAGCCGCCACTGAAACGCAGCAAGATGGAAACTCCCATTCCTCCACCCCATCATCCTGGCATGAGCCAGGGCATCGTGACTAGGCAAGAATCAATCAGCAGCATCACAAGCAGCGGCAGTGGCAACAGTGTCAAAAATAACATCACTACAACCAACAACAATACCGCTAGTAACGCAAGCAACATCGCCAGCACCACCAGCACCACCGCTCTTGCTGCTGTAAGCGGTGGCAACGTGGCTAAGAATAACACCAACGTCAGCCCTCTGCAGCCCCAGACTCCCGTTCCTATACCTCTACCTCCTCAAAGCTTGGTGGCCGCCACGTCACCAACTCCCACCGTGAGGACTGGAATCATGAGTCTCTCCAGCAACACGACAACGACAATTCCCGTCAAACCACCCGCCGAGACTCCAGTCCCGCTGCCGCGTACGGATCTACCAAAGACTATAACGCCCGTGAATCCCCCAGTGCGAGAGGCCATCAAGCGCGAGACCCGAGGCGAAGTGGCTAAGCGCACTCAGCAGCAATCGCCATCATCCGAAAGCACGACGTTGGCCCTCCGTCCTCCGTCGAGGGGTCATACCCCAGGCTCGACTCCGGCGCCCGAGTCGACCGGACGTCGTCCTGGATCGCGCGGAGGTAAGGCGACTAGTCAAGAGCCCCCCTCCCTCGCGTCCGACCGACCACGACGCACCAGCACCACGCGTACTACGCCTGGCCCCGAGTTCAGGCAGCCTGCAAAGCGGACGAAGCGACCCGCCCCTGGCGTTGTTAGTACTACCAACAGCGGCGGGAGCAGTGCCGTGGGCAAGCGCAAGGCTGCACCACGGAGGAAAGCCCGCGCGACCAAGCGCGAGAAGGGACAAGGGCTAGAGACAGAGATGGAGGAGGTGGATGACGAGGGAAACATTATCGACCCTGACGAGCCGCGATACTGTCTCTGCAACCGGGTCAGTTTCGGCACAATGATACAGTGCGACAACATCGACGTGAGTCCTTCCCCTCCCCTCTATCTACGCCTTGGGCAGACTTTTCCGCCTCTCCTCACGTCTCCGGCTGCGACTAACGCAAGTTTACGACAGAACTGTAAGCAGGAGTGGTTCCATCTTGAATGTGTCGGACTCGAGGATATTCCTGCCCGCACAACCAAATGGTACTGTCCAGACTGTAGGAAAGTCCTCAACATTGGCGAGAAGGGCGAAGTCAGCGCCCGAGGAGTACGGAAATGACAATTTCATCTCTTATTGCTTGTGCATGTACACTAATAGGGATCAATGGGCGCATCTTGCTCCGAGATGGGCATTGATGGCATCGAGAAGCACGAGGAGAGTATACGAGCGCACCACAATTGCGGAACCTCACTGCATGTAGCAGATGCTAAAGCCAGGCGCAGAGCGAGACAAGTAGCTCCCGACTGTTGGCCGGTTCGTGTTGAGAATGTCTAGTTCCCTCGCGTTGGATGAGAGATGACTCGAGGTGGCCCAACAACTTACAGTTACTGCTGCACCCACCCAGCAGAGTTTGGAGTAGTCTCATTAGGCCAGCATACTTTAGCCATGACGTGTGAGAAGTCCGAATGACGGACACTGCGAAACCAACTAGGCCGATTCTGCCAAGTTCTGCGCGGAACTGGCAGCCCTGATTCCGGCCATGCGTATCAGACGTTGACAATAAAACAAAGGTGCCCGGAACATGTTCAATACATCGCGTGGTCCAGCATTCCGGAGCACCACGAGCACACGGAAACGGCCCCAAGCTCTCTCAGCTGACCCGCTCACCCAGCGCGCCAGCGCGCCGTCATGTGGCGCATGCTGCCGTTGCTGAAAGCGCGGTGCGAGAGGGGCGTGCCTTGGGAGGCGCGTGGTGAGGGCGACGAGGAGGGGGGAGGGGGGGCCGAGGATGTTGTGCGGGCGCGCAAAGGCCGAGGGTGACGACGCGTGAGTCAATAGATGGATTTCCTCCATACCTTGGACGCCCTCTTGTCTATCGACTCTGCGTGCCAAGGATATGGGATATTGTGATTCAATCTTATCGCGCGACATATCGGCATACGCAGTGCGGCGCCCTCATCCCCTCGTTGATTGTCCATCATGTTCTGGACACGGTCGGCCATCTTTGTCCAGACCGTTTGCGCCAGCCAAAACACCCCCCCAACGCAGCAATGAATGGCCGGCCATGGCGATGCTCCCCGCACGCTTCGCCTCCGTCTCGCGTAGAACTCAGGTGCCCGAAACTTCCAGGCCGGCCTAGGCCAGGACCGCTCTGCATGGCGCGCGGTCCTGATCACGGGGGGCGCGGCCTTGTTCCAGAGGGGCCGAAGGATGGGAGGGGAAAGAGGGGGGGGGAGGCGCCATCCCCTTTCAATCATTCACAGTCCCGCGGCCCACGTTGTTCTGTTCTGTCCTGTCAAGCGCTTCCCCTCAGCTGGGCAATGCACGCTGTCACCCTCCCCCCCCCCTCTCCTCATTTGTCGTCATTGCTCGCAATTCGGAAGAGTAGCGTTGTGCATGGGTCCGTTGTCGCAGTCTACTGGTAGGTAGTAGATTAGATGGGCCACTGGCACTAGAGACATGTAAGCTGTCGTGGCATCATACTCCCTCGCCCTCGCCGTGACTTCTTCGCCGGCCTGCAGCTCTATCCTCTGCATCAACCACGCCCTTCTCTCTGTGCCTCATACGCGAATCCCCCAACACAACGACCATAACGACGACGACGACGAAGACAGCGACGACGACGAGCGCTCCTGAACCTTCATTTGAAAGCTCTACTCCAAGCCATTCTCTTCTTTGTCTTTGCTCCTTTGATATCCATAGACGGACCTTTCCTTCAGTGCTGCTGCCGCATCCGAGGCTGTGCCGCGGGTTGGCTTCTCTGCCCGCTATCGTTGATAAGAACAACCCCTCGGTGCCCCTCTACCGTTGCATCGGCGACGCTCTGCGCGGTCGGGCGTGCACAATCACTTCACCATTGAGAGTTCCTTCCATTTCATCACTCACTTCTGGGATCCGTCCGTCGTCTCTGCTGTCCTCCTCTCGTCCGGAGCGCATCACGGAGCAGGAAGACTGCTTCGTCTCTTGGAGGGCCAACACCGGCTGAATGCCCAGTGCGTGCATTCCCCACTTCCATGCAAATGACTCGCGATGGACAACTGACAGCTGTCAGCAGGCAAGAAGGACAAGAAATATGCAAGAGAAAATGGTGGCATATCGGCGGCGGTGACCAAACAAGCTGCTACGAAGCTCTCGTGCGTGGCCCCCCAGCCTCTCTGCTCCCCTCTTTTACTGCCCTCTTGCCCCATGACTGGCGGATTCGACGTGCGTGGCTGACCAAACAACCTTTGCGTCGTTGACAAAACAGCAGAAGAGACTTTTCTCCCGGCGACGACAGCAGTGCTAGTCGCAACCGTAACGGGAGCAACGCAGTCTCTGCTGCTTCGTCCTCGCCCGACTTTGCGCCGGACACCGGTCCCCCGACCCTCGACTATGGACCTCAAAGCTCCTTCTCACCGCTGCTCGATGCGCTGTCCACCACTTCAGCGTCACCAGAGACAGCTCCGAGCACGACCAACGAATGGGCCAAGTCCGTCATCGCCGGCTCGCCTAGTAATCTTGTGAACCTCGCGAGCGAATCCCCACCCACCCAGCCTTCCTCGTATGAGGACTCTGCGAGGCTGCACAGCGGCTGGCCCGCCGCACATCGGCCGTACATGAGCCCATCACCGGCGTCTCTCTCCCCGCCGAGCGGAGGTCGACGGCCGCTGAGCTTCCACTTGGACGCCCAGCACAACTTGCCGGGCATACCTTCCAGATCTGCGAGTGCTGCATTCCGGCGCACATCCATACACTCGCCGTACGCTGCTTCTCAGACTGCCACTCCTCGCTACCCGCCTTTGCCTCATCATCCACAGTCGCACTTCTATGGTATACAAGACTTGGACTCTACCATAACACCGCAGTCCGGCATGAAGGCGGGCGAGCATGGACTTTTCCTTGGATTCGATGAACGTCCCTCCCAGCACACTTCTTCGCCGAGAGCGGAACAGGTCGTTCTGACCGGGTATCAAGGCGGATTGCTGGTGTATGCTGTAGCCAAGAAGGGCATCGAGCTGGTGGCCAGTCTTAAGGGTCTGCGTGGCGGGGTGCACCACGCCAAAATACTTCCTTGGACCGTTGCCGACCAGCAGCCCTCCATCTATCCGCTCGTGGCTGTGGTGATACACGGGCCTGTGTTGCCTCCGCGCTCAGCCGAAAAGCCAGAAGCGCGACTTGGCTCTGTGGACAGCGCGCCGTCGGACGATTGCACAAACTTGCCACATAGCTATGCGCAAACGGAACCCTTCGCCCCGCAAAGGCTGCCACCGATAAAGTTCTACCAGACGTCCGTGGAAGTGTACTCGCTCGCGACCGGAAGGCTCGTCGACGTCCTTCTCGAGGCACCGAAAGTGCCAGTCAACACGGAAATATCCATCTCCAGCCCCCTCTTCCGGCCGCCGCCTCCCAGCGGCGCTTTTCACGTGAAGGCAGATGCCGGGACCATCGCAATCTGCTCCGGCGTGACGGGGGAATGCTGGATCTACAGGCAGCTCATGGAGCTCCAGAACGGGCACATGTTCGCCTGTTCAGCCAAGGTCTGGACAACACTTCAACAGAGCCAGCGAGCTGACGTGGTTGAAGAGGTCGACAAGATGGGCTCCCCATCAGTCCCCGTCTCTGCTGCCCCTACGGGTGCATCCGCTGTCTCTCGATCGAGCTCCCAGACGGCCATTTTTGCTCTCAACGGACGATGGATAGCCTATTGCCCTTCCAAACCTTCTTCACAGGTACCACTGAGAGCTCATTTACCCGTACCCACGCTCGGTCGGGCACCTGGTGCTTTGTCCATGGCCCCGCCTCATCTTCCGACTTCGTCCACAGCAGTAGATCTTCCCATAGGCGATAGCATGATGAACAAATTCATGCGCGAGAGGACGCAGGATCTGATCTCTGGGGTGAAGTGGGTTGGACAGCAAGGTTTCCAGGCATGGAGTTCCTACTGGAATCAGCAATCCAACGAGAAGTCTCAACAGCCACAATCGCGCTCGCCTCCCACGCAGTGGATGAGTTCGGGGACTACTCAGACGGGGGCGTCACAGTTCCCGCCCACTCATGGGGCATCGGCTCCAGCCTCGACGGGTACCGCAAAGGATCCTGGGCTGGTATCCGTAGTTGACATCGAGACGCTCCCGGCATCCGCGACAATCCACCCCATTGCGACATTCACGACTCCATTGGGGTGCAGCTTCTTGTCGTTTTCTCCTTCGTCCATGGCGCTTTTCACCGCCAGCGTCAAGGGCGACGTGCAAACAGTGTGGGATCTTTTGCGTCTTCAGCATACCAGCTCATCGCCTCTGCAATCGACGCTGTCCCACCACGAGACTATAGGGCCGCAGGTCCGACAAGTGGCTCAGTTTTCACGCATGACTGTGACTAGAATCACTGCGGTTGCGTGGACAAGGCCGTACGGGGAACGCCTGGCCATGGTCACCGAGAGAGGCACGATACATCTGCTCAATATGCCCCCCAGCTCTCTCGTGTGGCCGCCTCCAAGGCGTCGCAAGATGGTGCGGAAACCTAGCGCAGAGGCCTCTGAGCCGACCACCTCTGCCGTCTCCATCGCGTCGGGAGCCATTGGTGCCGCGTACCAAGCGGCCAAGCCATTCGTCTCTCGTCCGCGACGGGCCAGCAATACGACCTCCTCTGTTGCAAGTGCCAGCACACTTCGAGATTCGGCCGCCCAGGGGGGTCGCGTTATTGCCGCCAGCATCAGCCATTCTCTGGGTAAAACCGGAACGGCAATCAGTCAACTCCGACATACCGGGGACAACCGAGTCTCCTTACCGCCAAGCACAAATCTGCCTTCGGCAGGATGTGTGTCGTGGTGCCGGGGCCGCAGATCTCATTCCTTGTTCTCTGTCGGAGGGGGTATCATCCGTGTGTTTTCCTGCAAGCCGCGAGCACAATCATCCTCGACAGGGAGAAGACCCTCTCGTACGAACAAATACCACGACATCAAGGTCCCTCTACTTCCTGAAGACACTGTAGCGCCGCTGCTTCGTCAGATGATGGAGCTCGGGGCCGCGGACGAATATTTGGAGTTCTCTGAAGCTGATATGGAAGCTGGGCAAACATTGATGTTGCGGCCGTCACGAGCTGCAACTGGCCCGGCCCACGATGTGGATGGCACAATACCCCAGGCCGAAATAGAATTCAGCGCTCCGTATCAACCCTTCCACACTGATCGTCGAGTCACCCTTTGTGAGTACGGCAGGCTGGAATCGATGTCGGTGCTGCTGGCAAGTCCAAGTGTTGATCGTAGAGGCGCGGCAGCATCTAAGCGGAAGGGCGTTCAGAAGGCCGGGGCGTCGCTACCAGAAGCAGCGCAGGCGACTGCTTGGGCCTTCGGTCAAGACACTGCATATGTTGAGCTTGATGCAGGGTTTCCACCATCAAACGAGGAAGACTTCATTGGACCAGATGATCACATGGCTTTACCGCAGTCTGCAATGGAACGTGTGTTGCAACTTGGAGACGCAGAGCAGATCGTAGTGACGACGCGGCGGCGACGCAGTGCTCGACAGAGTGACGCCGACGGAGATGGTTTTTTCGAGGACGACTGCGAGGTGCTCGACTTTGCAGATCAACGGGTCTAGGTAGGTGTGAGGCGGAAGAGTGCGGTCAGCGGGAAGGGGACTATCTGGCTCTTCATGTTCAGACTTGCCACGGTTGGATGAAGTGATTCGGCAAAGGAGCTACGGCAATGGGATGTCTGTTTCGTTGTGGACAGCGAAGACGCATGGGTTATTCGACGTGCTGTATGCCTGGGTCTGATGTTGTTTGGAGTTTGCTTTCACTTGGTCTATTCTTGCTTCTGTCTTGGCTAGACTGGTTTGAGTTTGCTCCATATGGCTTACTGTCGTTTCTGGGCATGATGGGCTTTCGCATTGCGCTCGACGGGCTCACCACGAGCGAGTACAACAAAACAGTAAAATGAGCTTTGGTCTCGTTCTGTGACATGCTGCGGTGAGAGATGTGTGTGCGAATGAATCTCTTGAGGCAGCCTCTATGCCACGACAAGGTCACTGTTTTTTTTTCCTCCTCCTGCCCCTGTCCCTCCTCCTATCTTTTTTCTGCTCAAAGGAGACACCTCTTCGATTGTACAAACAAATGCCATGTTTTGACCCAACATGACAAGAACCCCCTGTCCTCAACTCCAAATACCGTACAAGCACCAGAAAGCAAAATCCGGTCTCTTCCCCCATCCGGCCACACGGGTATCATCCGCTCAATTCTTCTTCTTCGCCGTCGCTTTCGCCTTGGCCGCCTTCTTCCTGTTGCTCCTAATCATGACCATGCCGAGGAAGGACCCCACGACAGCAGACCCAAGCAGGACGAGGATGACGGGGATGCGAATGGCCCATTCGCGCGGCAGGAAGAAGTTTTGCAGCGGGTGGTCGTCGTCGACGAAGGGCTGGGGGAGGGTTAGTCGCGTCGGGTGCGCCAGGGGGGGGGACGAACCATGAGCAGCGTCCATATCGTGTAGTATGTGAATACGATGGAGGCGGCCACGAGCATGGCGAGGCCGACGAGTTTGTCGATCTGCGGGCGTTAGTTGGTACGTTTGGAGGAGGGGGGGGGGG
>JARJRV010000359.1:0-26905 GCA_030783925.1 Aschersonia sp. MBC 735 | reverse complement strand
CCAGCCCAGCCCAGCCCAGCCAAGCCCCAGCCCACCCGAGCACCAACCTCATCCTCGCCGCCGCCGCCGCCACCACCATCACCACCGCGGCATCACTCCAGAGCCGCTTCAGAGCCACTACCCGCCGTCAGCTCCCGAGTGAGAGAGTGTACACCACACGCACGCCCCCACGACGAGACTTCGCCCAATCATTGCGCTGGTACCCCAGCCGGAGTGTCCTTTTGCATAATAATCAGCCCGCTTCCCTCCCTCCTCCTGAATCGATCGCTCGTGGACCTGTCCGGAGTTGGCCCTGGCCTGCTCAACTTATCGCCAGCCAACGTTGGTACTTGTCGCCACGCCGTCGACACTTTTTTCACCGCCCGCACCACCAAACCAAAAAACAAACAAACGACAAAGACATCTCCCTCGTGGCATGCACGCGTCGCAGCCTCGACAATCCAGCCTCAAAATGCTTCTTCGACGAAGTAAGAGCGGTGACATGGGCAAAGCTGGCCGCAAGGCCCAGGCTCTCAAGGAGGCCGAGCACGAGCGCCAGCGCCAGGCTCGTCGCGTGCCTCCCAAGTTGCCCGAATTCGCCAACAACAACGAGCAGTTATCCAAGACAATGCCCCAAGAGCTGCAGCCGTCCGAGCCTGCTTACAGTCTTTCCAACTCTGGTTCTGGCCAATATTACGTGCGCGCCTCGGCCGAGCCTCGCAACTACATGCCCGCAACCTCGCCCCCGGTGCCGCCGATTCCAAGCAACGCCTTCGACCCATATGCTAGGACAGAGAGTATGACGCATCGTGGCCGATACAGTTACGCCAGCAGTGCCATCAGTTCCATCAATAGCCCCCGCAGGGTTCGCAGAAGAAAGGATCCCACGCCATTCAAGTGAGCCTCCTTACCCCTCTCCCTACCTGTGTTCGGGTGAAGAAGACCGGGAAGCCCACCAGATGTTGCTTTTTCCCCTCTAGCTCCTGGGGCCGCCGTCTCGGCGCCACCAACGTCATTCTTCATTTCGTCGCATACGTTTCTGCTGGCTTTCTGCCATGTCTCTGACTGACACCGTTCACTCTAAATTTAGCATTCTCGTGATTGGCTCAGCCGGTGCCGGCAAGACATCCTTCTTGGAGTTTCTGAAGACGGCAATGGCTCTACCCGCCAGGAAGCGATCGAAGAAGACCGAAGATGACGTCTTTCATGTCCCGGCGCCAGCTTCGGGAAACTTCATACCACACTTCCTCGAGACTGAAATCGACAATGAGCGTGTTGGCCTGACTTTGTGGGACTCGGAGGGCTTCGAAAAGAATCTGGTGGACTTGCAGCTTAGAGAGCTGAACGCCTTCCTGGAAAGCAAGTTTGAGGAAACATTCAATGAGGAGATGAAGGTTGTGCGCTCGCCCGGCGTCCAAGACACTCACATTCATGCCGTCTTTCTGGTCCTCGATCCGTCGCGGCTTGACCGTAACCTAGCTGCGTCTCGCGATCGCCTCAATGGGCACCGCAGTCCCACTGCATATGAGTCGCGCATACGGGCTTCCGGGGCTCTTGATGAGGATCTTGACTTGCAGATCCTGCGTAGCCTGCATCAAAAAACAACCGTCATCCCCATCATTTCCAAAGCTGACACCATCACGACCAAGCATATGAATGTGCTCAAGAAAATGGTCTGGGATAGCATCAAAACGGCCGAATTGGATCCCCTCGAGGCCTTGGGCTTGGACGAAGAGACGGAAAGTCTCGGCAACCGCATCGATGAGGAGGATGAGGATGCTGCTGTGGACGACTACAGGCACCGAGAGAACATCTCACCGGTGTTATCGTCGCCCAATTCTAAGCGATTGTCAAGCTCGTCCATCCGCCGCCATAAGTCTCAGGAAGAGTACAAGGACGACGAAGTTCCATTCTTGCCGCTGTCCATCATCAGTCCCGATCTGTACGAGCCATCAGTGATTGGACGTCAATTTCCATGGGGGTTCGCGGATCCTTACGACGAAAAACATTGTGATTTTACTCGTCTGCAAGAGGCCGTCTTTTCCGAATGGCGCGGCGAGCTGAGGGAAGCCAGTCGCGATCAATGGTACGAAGGATGGAGGACTAATAGGCTCAAACTGCGAGATTTGCCATATCGTCATCGCTGAGGGCGCATCGAGACTTAGGTAGATGGTCTCTACCTCCACTCGGTGTTAAACTGGCACCTGTCTCTTGCTCTTACTCCATTCAGCGGCCGCAATTATCTCCCTCAACACTGAGCGGGAGCGACTTTCTCAATATTGTGCTACCACTCTCCCCAAAGTGCCTCATCACATCACGATGCATCGCTTCACTGCTAGTGACCATGACTTCCTCAGGAAGCATCTAGTCCGCTTAAACATTCAACACACGCAAAGGGGCAGGGAAATATATGATATGGGAGTTGGGTCGACAAGCTGACGCGCGCCAATGCGCCAGCGTTCGGCTCCGTCGCGGAACTCTGAAGGATGACCAACATTAAAAAAACACAAAACAGACAGGGAAACTAAGCAATAGCGATGCAGCATTTTGACGCGAATGGAATTACAGCAACTCGGACGACTGTCATGTCTATTTCTTCAGCTTTACGATTGGCCTCCGCTTCTCAGTTTTCCCTATTCACTTTGTAAATCATCGCGTCACGCCTCGTTGGCATTGGATGATGGAGGAGTTTTTTACTTGTCTTTTTCTTGTCCTGTCTTGCCTCTTTTCCTTTTTGAGGGACGTTCGAGGCGCAAACATCAGAAGCCAGGGAGATGACTTTGGGCAGGCATGGACACACTGTCCTGTTGTACCGGTGTATTTGGTATACTCTTGACCGGCCAGTGATGAGCACGGCAACAATAAGCCAGTGAGCTCTCACGATTTGGAGGTGAAGGGGCTGCTTGTGAGACATGAACTCGTAATGATGGCTTTCTTGACATATCAGTAGAGGATTGTAGAATAGGTCCCAATTGCCTCGAGGTTTTTATTATGTTCATTAGATGGCGCATATGTCCCGTGCACCGTGGAAGTTGTACTAATGACCAACGTACTTTGTCAAGCATATGGCGCCAGTTATGGAGTTACAAGTATGTATGCCGTACTTCAATTCCATCATTGACACTGAATTGACTCAACAGACCTGGTCGACCCATGGTGTAGTGTTGAGCAGTTTCGACAACATATGTACAATACGAGTCACCGTGGTACCCCCGCCTCCCACCTCAAGCAAATATCGCCGCCGGCATCACCTTCGATGAGGCACGTCCTCGGTACGTACAAGTACAGTCATTCAAGCATAAGTAACGCCAAAAAAAGTTGTGCTGCCAGAGTCGGACAGCTTTGTCCCGAACAGGTGTGAGAACCATGACAAGGATGTGTTGGTGGATGATCAGACAAGTAGAGCTGTTGGAGTACGGATGTGCCTGCAATACGGAAGGAGGAGTCATTTATGAGGTTGATGAAATACAAGATTTTGTGGCGTACAGATGTGCCCGTGGCGGGAGAAGTACAATTGTGCCCGCAACAAGGTCGTTTTCAGCAGTATTCGTACACGCAAGAATTCAAGTGTGCGGAAAGGCCGTAATGGGGGATTTGGCGTCAATTGTGACTGAAATTACAATGGTATGTGCGAAAGGGACCGTAACGGGACCTTATTCGTAATATTGGTCGTCGATAATATCAGTGCACGTCGGACGACCGTCATCGTCGAGATCTGCCACTCTGCGACGCGGGTTCTTGCCCATGGAAAGCACCTTTTGGATCTCCTTCCTGCCGAGGGCGACGCCGTCGAAGCCGAGCGGGAGCGGGAGGTCGTTGAGGAGGTAGTCGACCTTCATGCTGCGGGCTTTGTCGCGGTACGCTTGCTGGTTGCGCGGCCAGTCGAAGGCGGTGTTGAAATCTTTCTGGATGGCGGCCCAGCTGGCGTTGGTGAGGTGGATGAGGCGGAGGAGGGTGTCCTTGTCTTTCTCGGACCAGCCGTGGCGTTGCTTCTCGATGGGGAGGATGGATGCGTATCGCGAGGAGGAGGGCGCGGAGGATGGTGGGGGGTGGAGGACGCGGTGGCGGCGTGCCAGGATTTGGCTGGAGCTGGGAGGGGAATCGGAGCGAAGGGCGAGGGCGTTGGAGGCGCGCGGGGGAGGTGGGCGAGTGGCTAGATCGCGCTGTGTGGTGTCGGTCTGGAAGTCATTGTTCTCTTCGTCCTCGGTTTCGAGACCGGAGACATGGGGCCTCTTGATGGGACGCTGCTCTGGTTGCTGGCGTTGTTGTGTTGATCTTGATGGCTTGTTGGAAGGGTGTACCTGGAGCTGTTGGCTTGGCTCGTCGCTCTCGCTAAAAACCAAATTCTGTTTCAACCATTCTTTGGCGTGGTTTCCTGCAATCTGGAGACTTGAAAGTTGTCTGGCTCTAAGAGAAGGCGAGATCAGCGTGGTATCATCGACGCAAGTTGAACAAGGCTGTGGTACTCACTTCTGGTCCGGCGCTCCCC
The DNA here is from genome assembly GCA_030783925.1 of Aschersonia sp. MBC 735. Lineage (NCBI taxonomy): Eukaryota > Fungi > Ascomycota > Sordariomycetes > Hypocreales > Clavicipitaceae > Aschersonia > Aschersonia sp. MBC 735. The sequence continues at coordinate 22,437 of JARJRV010000359.1, read as the reverse complement.
GTTGCAGTGACCTGGCAGGGCTAGCTTGGCTGCTAGTCACGGACTTGCGCTCTTCCGCGGCGTCTTCGAATACGTCCTCGCTCTCCTGTGTCTCGTTCCGCACTGCGTCTACGTCTTGAGCACTTGTTGCGCTTGACATGGCGGCATATTGCTCCAGACACCAGGCTCGAAGATCATCCAGTAGGTCTTTCATCGGAAATTGGGCTCGCATGCTGCTTATACCATGTCCCTTTGGGTCCTTGGAAGCCAATTGATACAGCTTGGTGACTCTAGAGGAAATGGGGTCATCCCCGTCTGACTTTAGCTCTTCGGCTAGACCCCTGTGCGTGAGGCTCAGGTACGGCCCGTGGCTGAGGAGATGAGGGTAGTTGTCGTGTTCGACCACGCCGCAGAAGATCGAGGCAAACACCTTTCTGACGTCGACTTTTCCTCGTTGCGCAGCAAGTCGTTCAATCAGATGATGCGTGCGAACCGCCAACGCCATTTGCTCGTGGTGTGCCCTCTCGCTGGGTGTAACGAGAAGATACGGGAGCACGGCGTCCAGGGGCTCAAGAAGCGAGAGGGCATCGGAAGCCGGGCCAAGTCTCACCCGTTCGATCTCGTCAAGGGCGTGAACTACGTTTGCCCGCGCCAGAGTCAAGATGACCGAGCTCGTGATAGTTCCTCTGCGCTCGCCAAAGTCCATCAACCACTCAAAGTCGACGAACGAGTGTCCTTCCGGGCCCATGCAGGCCTCCATCAAGCTTTCCAAGGTGTCGCGCGCGACCGAGCGCAACGTCGCAAATACTCGGTTATCATACGTCCCGTTTTGCAGCCGTTGGTGAAGCTGCTCTGTCGCCCTTATGAGATCCGCAGATAGAGCTTGAATGACTTGGAATTTTTCGTCTTGCTCTTTTGGATCCATGCGGCCTCCCCCAGCCGTCGAGGGATTCGATGACTTCGCGGACGCATCTTCATCCGCGTCGCTGTCCTCCTCATTTCGCGCCGGATCAGTCGGCACACTACTAGCCATACTCGCGGTTTCCCCCCTCGGGGGAGCTCCTTTAATGGGGCGCGGATCGTCAGAAAGTGAGCCTGTTCTCAGGGCGCTGTGCGTACGATTGCTGTAGGCCGGGCCTCGAGATATCGTGGGTTCCGCCTCGACAATGGTGCGATTGCGGCTCCTGACACCTGACGCCATCATGAGCGTCCAACGTAGGCGAAGTTATGGAGGATGGGATTCCTAAAGATGGGGGTGAAGAAGTCTCGAGGCAATGGGCGCGTACTTCTCTGGAGTCTGAATAGTAGAATTAACCCTAACCCCGATCTTTTGTTGTTTTTCTAGAGAAGCGGGGCATGTCCCTGGTCGATGGGCGCTGATTGGCTGTATGACGGATTCTGCTTCACGTGTCAGGCGCTAATGGCGTCTTAGCGACTGAGCAAAATGTGGGGAGTCATGACTCCATCGACGCCCAAACGAGCAGTCTGATCTCGTGCAAATTCACTGAAGCTGATGACCAAATTACTCAACGAACCATCATGCATCTTAGGGTCAAGGCCATTTTTAGCGCAAGGCTGACGACTGACTCCAAGTGCCATGGAGATCGACACGATCATGACAAGTTACCAACTTGAAAGAACGAGGCGCTTCTGATCGAGAATTGATAATTCCAGCGCAGCAAAAGCATATGTAGTACCTCGTATCTGGCTTTCCAGCTAAAGATAAGGATAAGCTCATTCACTACCTTGGTACTTTATTCTGCAGATGCCTTGACGCAACCTTGATGGTGGAGCAAGCACACTGACATGACAGGCAGGGCTGCCGCCTGCCGCGAAAAAGGGCTGTGTAGGGGGGAGGATACGTGACCTAGCCAAGGCCCGAGTCTTTAGACCTGACCTGACCATAGCCCAGAGCTCACCCACCTGATGAAAAAAAAAAAGAGAAACCCCAGGTCCAAATCACCAACGTATAGTCAGGTTAAGTTATTTGAATGGATAAGGTTAGCTTGTAACGATGGGTTGGGTGACTCGCACAGGTCGGATGACCCACCCGCCCTATGGTCGTCTTGTCATTAGCACTCGCCGGGCACTGCGACTGTGGGCGGGAACCTAACAAGATGGAGCCAGCCAATTGGAGCTGACGTCGATAGGGCTCAGAATGAGGACACAAGCCTCTGACAAAGATAAGAGTAGCGAGAGAAGCTTCAATCGGCACACGACCGGCATGTGATGCGCATGACCGTGTTGACGGGTCTGAAACCACAACTGAGGCCACTAATGACTCTTTGCACTAAACATGTCGTAATTTTCATGCAACACGCGATCATCAATGTTTAATTTAGAGAGACTAATTAATTTCGACGTATGAGCTCCGGCGTCGAGACCAAAGCTGCATGTCGTATGACTCAGGTCCGTTACCTGAAAGGTGCACCATGCCTATTATGTCAGGCGTTGGTAAGGAGAGTATAGTAACATGATTCATTGCTATCCAGGAACAAGACAGATTTGTGAATGATGACGGACTTCCCGTCAAGTGGTCTTCTTTTGCGTGGAGACGGTCGGCTTACCCTGTCCGAAGAAGCCAACAAAATACGCAGACCGCATCGCGAATAGGAACAACTATCAAATCGTTGACATTAGCAAGACAGGGGCCCCAGAGTGATGCTCGGAATTCCTGGCCCTTCCGAGGCCAGTCCATTGGACATGCACGATCTTGAAATGGCCGGCAAGTTGGTCTGCGGCTTGGTGTTCTTCCCAGAAGAAAGACAACAATTTCAAGGGTCGCGAGTAAAGTCAGACAGGAGGTCAGGATGCAGACGGTACTTACAGTGGCAAAGACGTTCCCGTGTGTCGTGGCATTCCACTCCCAGGGGTTCATCATTCGCTCTTTTCCCAGGCCATAACATGTAAAAGCGACATGTCCGATATCTCCCAGCCAGAGGGCCCAAAGGTAATTGCGTACAACCTTGGCCTCGGATGTGGAATTGAGGACGAAAAGACCCACAAAGGCCATGAGCAGATACATGTTCCCGAGCTGTTGGGCCAACACGATGCTATTCTCCGTCACGGTGGCCTCTGAGACGACTGTCCGAGGTATCTGCTCCGTGACAAACCAGGCGGGATCGGAAACCGCTCCGAGGAAGCCAGCAATCCTAGCGTGAGCAGAAAGAAAGCCGAAAGATTAGCTATCGAGAACGCTACTGTGGTTGATCTGCTATCAAGAACGGCGACCCTCGAACGACACCAAGCGGGTCTGTGCTCGTATTCTCTGGTCGGGGCCGGACATTCAGACGTCTCATCATGTGATGCAGCCTGAGAGACCGAGGATACTCACAATGAGATGGGCTCGAGGATGGTGAAGGTGATGCGCGGGATCGTGGACAATGACGACGCCATGATGAGACGGATGAGGCGTCGAAATGGGGACGGACCGATGGAGCTTGCGGCGACGGAGGCGTCGAGAACAAAACAAAAGGGACGATGAGGCTGCGAGATGTGGATTCTGAGTCGATCAGACAGATATTGCGAGAGTCTACGGTCATGCCAAAGCGCAAGGTATGCTATGAGCCGGCAAGTCCGGTGGAAAGTCCGTCCTGGCGATGATGAGAGACGAGTGAACCTCGGCGGATGACCGGGCCATCTGGATCAGGCCATGTGCGCCCGACGGCTCGACTTCCTTCCTCCACTCTGACGCATGAGCCGGGAGAAGATCTAATCTCGCCCGTCGGCCAGATGAGATGCAGCACCGACGAGCAATCTTTTCTCGGCTCAACACAGAGACGGAGCACTTTTTCCCTCTCTCCTATATTCTAGACGATTCTGCTTTCCGTGTCTTGCACCCCACGTGCAACGGCCGATGAGGGCAAATGGTGGAGCGGGACGACGTGGACAAGTCAAGGCTGCGCGCCCGCACTAGGCATTTTCTTCGCCCCTCGGGAAAAGAGATGAAAACAAGTCCCGACGTGATAGCCAGTGACGTGCAAGACGCTGTCGACTCGATCCTCGTTGCATCGTTCCGGAGTTGACGTGGTTCCTCCGTATCAACACCCAATCTGGCTGGCTCTCTGCATAAATATACATACAAAGTACTCCGTACCTGTAGGCAGCAGGGCGCTCGTCCGTTCCAAAAAAAGAGCGGCGAGCTGAGTAGTCCGTACAACACAACGCAATAGCCCATTGTGAGGCTGAGTCTGGCATATATTGATCTCCCGGGATGCCTCTGTCGCCGTCGCGCTGCGCCCTGGTTATCGTAGCATGACTCCTTTGCTCCCCTCCCCTGCCTCCCTTCCTGACTTGTCGTCGACGCCAAAGACTATTGTAGTCTGGCAAAAAAGGGTTTCAGTCCAAATTCAGACTGTCCAAATTCAGACTACTTTACGGAGTGCTTTAAGAAACCCGGCGCCTGAGCATGGGTCCACGTCGGGGCTCCAGGCGCGCCCTGGCCCCCCCCACCCCAGCCCCCAGCAGGCCGGCCCACTGTCCGTCTCTTCGTGGCAGCCGATGAGCCACTGTTCGCGCCCACTGCCATGTGATGTGATGGCCTGGTTTCACGTGCACGTTGCCGAGTTGACACTACCAAACCGTTCGACATTGGTCTCCCAGCTTTAAATGGCCGCCAGCCTCAGCCAGGTAATATATCAAATGCGTCCCGAGCATACTAGGTACTCCTCCGTCACGACCGATATATCTCTTTCTCCTGCCCCATCCATCCTTCTCGACAACAACAAACAGTCTCTTGTCCCCATGTTCCTCTTGGTTCTCTCATACTCGCCGACTGGTGCTCCCAGCCCAACATGGCGACAATTGAACCGCGTTTGATTCACTTGCTAAATGGAACTTCGTCCACGCCTCAGCTTCCACATGCTGACCTTCCTGACCTTCCTCCCCTGCACACCCTACCGCCCCCGGCTTCGGCGGAGCGGCCACTGCCTCCCATCGATCTGGACACACATCACCGTCCCAGCGGCGCCTCGGCATATCCTTTGCGCACATTGCCGCATTTCGATCACAGCGAACCCTTGACCAGTCATTCGAGGAGTTTCAACGACTTGCTCGACAAAACCGATGATGTCCAAACCAAAAAGAGAGGGAGGCATGCTCATACTCATGACGACTTCGTCCAGCTTCCCCAGCCCATGAAGAGGCAGAGGTCGGCCCAACAGGCACATGCTATGCCTCCCATCATCAACGGCTTACTCGAACCGCCACCGCACGCCGCTCTGTTTCCGCCAATGGCCTCAATCTCCGACAAAGCGAGCGGGGCTGGCAAGACGATGATGCCCTGGAGTGAGCACACATACACGCCTTTCGAGGACCGTTCTCGCCGTTCGCCAGGAACGGAAAAGGTCCCCGGCAAGAGCAGAAAGAGAGCAACCAAGCCTCGCAAGAAATGGTCCGAAGAGGAGACAAAGCATCTGCTGCTGGGAGTCAATCGCCATGGTGTGGGCAAATGGACCAGTATACTGGAGGATTCTGATTTCACTTTCAATGGCCGGACGGCCGGTGATCTCAAGGATCGATTTCGGACCTGCTGTCCCAAGGAGCTTCGCAGTTCGAGCAATCCGTCCTCGCAAGGAGGTTCGCCACGTGTGGATCATCAAGAGACTGGCCGCCGACCTCGATCTGGCCTGCATTCTGAAAACATTCTCATCGAAGAAGATTCTCCCTCTCCAAGAGACGACTCCGAATGGGTTACTAGGCCAAGGAAGAGCCGCGCGCATCGCAAGAAACTGCAAGACCTAGCTGATCTTGGCATTCTCGGCCCGTTCAAAAAGTCGCATCGGCGAGTACGGCATCCTTTCAGGGACCAGGACGACCGCGAGATTTTAGAGGGACTACGCTTGTATGGCCCTGCTTGGACCAAGATCCAGCGCGATGCGCGTTTCTCCCTCTCGACCAGACAACCAACGGATTTAAGAGATCGTGTCCGCAACAAGTATCCCAACATATATCAAAGCATTGAAAAGGGCACCTTCCATTCCAAAGATGTTTCTAGAGGTGGCAACGTGCTTGAGCCTTCGGTCGACATGTCAATCGATGGTTCGCTCACGTGTCATCCATCCATGAAACCCTCTCGCTCAAACAAGGCCAAGACGACAGATGAGCCGCCGACGTGGCCGCCATCGCATGTTGTCGACTCTACTGCTTGCAACCAGCCAACCAATGGGCTCGATTTGGCAGAGGCTGGCGGATCTCATCTGATGGGCGGCGAGATGGACATATCGAGATTGTTCTTCGAGGCCTCTAAATCGGTTCTGAACCCTTCTCGACACGGTGCAGAACACTCGCCTGCCTCATCATCGCCACCACCTCCGCTGCCCTCACGTTTGCCGCCAAACATTCGCTCTTCTCGCGAGGAATACGGCATTCCCTGTTAAAATTTGGCTTCGTCATTCCAACCGATAATACCCACATGCTCGGATCACATATCATTTCACGTATAACGATGCTCGCCATAATTTCTGTATCAATAAGGCATTGGTGCATGACTCCATTAGACTCGTGTTGATGGGTCCTAGATTTGATACTCGAGTCGCGTTTGCGACACTCCTGATGCATGAGCATCAGCACTGTACAGTTAGTTCTTCACGACTTACTCGCGTGACGTACGTCGGGCCGACATTGCCGTTGTCATGGCGTTCATACATAGATAGATTTGAGCAGTATCTCATCCCACGGCCACTGTTGGTGCAATATAAAACTTCAGGAGCTGGATTACAGGTCTGTAAACTGCAAGAACATATCGCTGAATGGCGTCGGTCCGATGAAGGTATCAACATAAAGAGTCGTGAGTCAGAGCCAAAGTGACTGTGTCTCGTCGTAGCTGGTCAAAATTTCTCAGCGGCCGTCGAGGCTTCACACGTGATATATCATGTGACGTGACTATCTATAGCTCCGCATCCCGTACGAGTGGGACCCTCGAGTGGGGTCATAGGGCACGAAACCTCGCCATACCGCCCGTGGAGTTTTCGGGTAAAAAAAAAAAGCTGTGGCCGTAGTGCACTTGGTCCACACATCTGGCAGGCTTCGACTTCAACCATCCTCATCACAGCCAGCGCCTACAGCCAGTCGACAAAATGGCACGAGGAATGTGAGTTATTCAATCCTGGTGCGAATTGTCATGAGCGAGTCAACAAGGTCGACAGAGAAATGTCCAGCGCGAGAGCACTGTGCTGCGATTGATCTTCGACTCTTTGAGCTTGCCGTTATTCGTGTACCAAAGCAAGAATAATTCCGGCCAAGATGGACCACGAAATACTGACGCGAATGACTTCATAGCAAGAAGCACCAGAAGCGCCTTAGCGCCCCCTCGCACTGGCTGTTGGACAAGTTGTCGGGTGTCTATGCCCCCAAGCCCTCGGCTGGCCCTCACAAATTGCGCGACTGCCTGCCACTCATCGTCTTCATTCGGAATCGTCTCAAATATGCGCTCAACTACCGCGAGACCAAGTCCATTCTCATGCAGCGCCTGATCAAAGTCGATGGCAAAGTTCGCACCGACACGACGTACCCCGCTGGCTTCATGGACGTCATCACCATCGAGAAGACTGGCGAGAACTTCCGCCTCATCTACGACACCAAAGGGCGCTTCACCGTGCACCGAATCCAGGCTGAAGAGGCCGAATACAAGTTGGGCAAGGTCAAGCGTGTTCAGCTCGGCCGTGGTGGAATCCCATTCTTGGTCACGCACGATGCTAGAACGTAAGTTGTTCTGTCAGACATCATTCAGCCGTTGGATCAAGCTTTGGTCGATTCTCACTCGCCTCCGCCGCCCGCCCCGCGCTTTCCCGGTCGATATTCATAATTGAACGGTCGGATGGCGACAAAAGGAGCGAGCGAGCGATTTGAGCGGCTGTAATGTATCATGCCATTGTGGAAGAACGCAACCCCCTTTGTCGGCTAACATGTGTATTTGCCCTCTAGTATTCGTTACCCTGACCCGCTGATCAAGGTCAATGACACTGTCAAGATTGATCTGGCGACGGGCAAGATCACAGACTTTATCAAGTTCGACACTGGCTCCGTCGCCATGGTCACTGGTGGTCGCAACATGGGCCGTGTAGGTGTCATCACTCATCGTGAGCGTCATGATGGTGGCTTCAACATTGTCCACATCAAGGACGCCATCGACAACAGCTTCGCCACACGTGAGAGCAACGTCTTTGTCATTGGCCAAGACAAGCCGTGGATCTCTCTGCCAAAGGGCAAGGGCGTCAAGCTCACCATTGCTGAAGAACGTGACCGTCGCCGTGCCTTTTCCCAGGCTCACTAGGTCGATCCAGTCTTGGCTGGGGAATGGGCAAGCGAGTCGGCAGGTGTATGTGTGAAGATGGCAGGCAAGTGCATGAGAAGTGCAAGTCCGTAGTGGACTGGAGTCTCGGGATTCGGTGATATACTGCGCCTCGGGCGCTCAGGTTTTTTCTTTTCAAAAACAGAAACTTTGCATCTGCAATGTAGCTCACGAATACAATTGTGTGTCAAACCAAGGCCAATGACGCTCACAACTATCACATTAGACGTAACGGCATGGACGCTACTTGGCGACTTTGGGACTCAAAGCGAGAAGTTGCGTTTGCCATGATGTCGACGGCCCTCAACCACGCGCACGGCGACATCCGCGATTGGACAAGGCCCGTATCTGGCTTGCAGACCTTTCCAAATACCCGATCTGCCACGGTGTGAAATGATGCTACGTCACTCATGAGCCTGTGTTCATCTTCTCCACGTCCCTTTCGTCAGCCAGTCGTGAGCAAACCATTCCCTTGCCCAGCGTCGACCAGCAGCTCAGCCGAGCCAAGAGCTTCATCGTGACAGCCGCAAAGCCTGTCCTGGGCTCCCAATACGCCCGGCCGCCACGCGCAGTCAACCGAGCTACAGTCACGCAGGTACGTACATGCATAAAGTAGGCACTTTAGGCAGCGAGTCGTTGAACAGCGCGTCGCACACCGCCATGAAAACCCCCCGCCATCGGAGACGCACTACGGCCTTCTTTACGATAACAGCCTCCGCCGCCGTCGTCACACCCAACCAACCCAGGGTTGACCGGGGGGGCACATCAGAGCCACTGATGGCCCGAGGCCCCGCTATGCCGGATTGCGTGCTTTGCAAATCCCACACACAATAGCACATCCATCTGGGAGGTGTCGTCTCACTCAACGAGTTGGGCGGACTGGACGCAGCGATGTCTACTTTAGACGAGGGGGTACCAAAAGCCTTTCAATGCATGTTTTATTGAAGATGAGATGCGATTTCAGCCCCATCAACATGAATGCACTGATGGGGTGATTCCAAGTCCGCCGCAAGTGCTTTGGGCAGTAGGATTTGGGGGGGGGCCACGATCACGACTCATACGGCTTCTTCTCGCTTGATCATGGCTGCTTGGCCAGGGAAGACGTTTGTTCTGTTCTCATGCCTTACCCCAGAGCATGCCCAAACGCTGAAAGTAGGAGAAGAGGGAGCCAGCGGGAATGTAGCCGCCGTAAGTCGACTCCCACCAAGAGGCGAAGGTGCCTGCTGGCCCGTCAGAAGCGTGACAACAAGAAGGGGTGGTTCGGCAGCAAACTCACCAGCAGTGGGCCCCAGTTCGCCGAATCCCAGAAGCTCCAGAACGTAGGGCGCCATGACGACCAGCACGCCCAGAGCCAAAACGGTCAGCAACACGGCACCGGCGACCTCGGCGGGATGGTCTTTGGCCTCGCGCACCAGGTCGTGGAAGCAGGCGGTGGCCTCGTCGAGAGCGCGGTCGTAGGCGTCTCTCAGGGCCGGTCCCATCTTGTCCCGCCCCTCGTCCAGCGCCTGTTTGAGCATGGCCAGCACGTTCCTGGCTAGCATCTCCGACCACCCCGTCGCGCTGACCATGCCATCGAGGTCGTGTTTGATGTTGTTGTCGCGGGGGGCCGAGTGCAGGTAGTGCACGATCTTGAAGGAGAGCTCTTCGATCTGGCCTTGCTTGGCTTTCGCTTCCTTGGACGGGTTGCTGCTTTCCGTCATGGACCGCGGTGGTGTGGGAGCGCTGCGTGGGAAGCAGCAGAGGAGGGATTGCACCATGTCCATTGCGACGTGTGCTGGGGTTGCGGAAAAAGGGACCCTGGTTTTTTTTGTCGCGTCACAATATATAAGCGGACACGGTACTAATTGAGATCCATAACCTATCATTGAGACCTACGGCTGAAATCGCTGCTTTTATACTCGTAGCTTTGGGTGGCCTTGTGCGATGCTCGGATTCCTTGTAATTACGAAGTCCCTAGTGTGGCGCCAACATTTTTTGTGTTAGTTGGGGTGGGCGTGGCAGCGGCGGGGGCAGGGTCGTATCGGGAGGGAGGCGTGAAGAGAGCTTCGCAAAATGTGGCGGCGATGTGCACTCGCTGGGGCTGGACTGGGCTGGGTTGGGGGCGGCAACCCCGCAAACCTGCCGTGGCCGTCTGACGTTGAAGCACTGTAAGTGAAATAGAGTACCGACTGAAAGCACCGAGTAGAGTAGATCTTCGGGACCTTAACGGGCTGTGAGAGTCCATGTCCGGGCTGCGAGGCTGAGGCTTTTGCTTCTGAGTACTTGATGAGGTCAAGTAAAATGGACGGGACCGAGCACCCAGGGTCGGTCGGGCTGTGTGATGTGTCTAGGTAAAGTACGTTACACAAGTACTCTGCTTTTTGTACCGAGTACAATTGAGATAAGCTGGGCATGGGATTATGACCTGTAAGTAAAATCCCGATGCTGCACGTCCTGGGCCCTTGGTGAATGAATGTGTCTGTTGTCGGTGGTCACCGCCATTTCTCTCGCACGGGGCAGCTTCGGAACATGTCAATTTGTGACGAATCATGCGTCCATCCGGGTTCAGAACCTCCTCTCTCGTCTGCCTCAGCCTGCAACCCACCTCGACGACCCCGCCGAAATTGCACCCAACGAGCTCCTTCCGAAGACCAAGGTCCACAAACGAGGCCATCACCTCGCTTCCTTCCCCGCCTTTCTCTCGCAATTCCAAATCACTGCAGAAAAGTGAAAGATTAACACGTCACTGCCCCCCACCATTTCGGGAACGGAAGGAACCATTGTTGGTGCTCCCCCGTGCATACTTGGAGCACGTTATCTGGGCCTTTTCTTCTTCATTGCCTTTCTTTTCTTCTCCCCCCCCCCCCCCTGTCCGTCCTCTGGTTTGGAAGCTCTCACAAGACAACCTTTGGTGTGCTTCACTCTACAGCTAGCTTTCATCGGGGTTCATAGAGTGGAAAAGTCATCATGTCTGCTCTCAACGTTGGCGATTCTTTCCCTGACGGCGTCAAATTCAGCTACGTGGCTCCGTCGGGCGACGACATCACGGCATGCGGCAATCCTGGCCCGTACGATGCCAGTTCCGGTGAGCTGTCCTGGCCCCCCCCCCCATTTGCGTCGTCTCCCACCATGACCAAAGTCCCTCCATTTTGACCAAACGTGGCTGGCCTACAACAAGAGGACCGGGCAAGTACACATAGCTGACTGACGTGCTGCTCGGACATGACAGAATTCAAAACGAAAAAGGTGGTGCTGGTTTCGGTCCCGGGCGCCTTCACGCCGACGTGCCAGCAGTCGCATCTGCCGTCGTACATTGAGAACAAGGCGGCCTTGAAGGCCAAGGGTGTTGATCAGGTGATCGTGATTGCGTACAACGATCCGTTCGTCATGTCGGCGTGGGGAAAGGCCAATAAGGTGACGGATGACTTCATCATCTTCGCCTCGGATGACAGCTTCAGCAAGTCGATTGGGTGGACTGTGGGCGAGCGCACTGCCCGCTATGCCATTGCTGTTGACCACGGCAAGGTCGTCTACGCCGCTCGGGAAGACGGGACGGGGACCGTAGGCGTGTCGGGTGCTGAGGCCGTTTTGGCCAAGCTATGATGTGGCGGCTGCGTTGAGTCGAGGTCTAGAGCTGGAGCGGATTACGAAATAGATAACGTAGAACGATGATGTTTGATTCCTTGATTGTATCGGGCGAGGCGTACAAGTCATTGTGGATGTGTATTGATTTGCAAGTGTGGAAGCACATGGCGAGCACCTTACCGTAAGGCATCATGGCTCGCTGTGCCAACATGAGGGGGCTGCCATTTCACGAACAACGACGCGGACATCACCAGATGGTCGTATACATGGTCGAGTCCATCGACACGGATATGTGATATTGCACGACTACCAATGCACCATGTAGCATGCCATGCTCCCGAGAACCGTAGGACACGGTCCAAAAAAAATCGCCGCAACGACCGCGTACCCCACCACTTTGCGAGATCGGTTAAAGGATCTGGTCCATATCCCTTCACAACCGCTCCCAGCCCCGAAATACTGCTATATCGCCATCATGCCCCCCCATCAGGTTGCAAGTAGAAAACCTCAGCGAGTCCGAGCAGCCACCTTAACAGGAGCACCCTTGGCGCCCTGCTTGCTGATGTTTCGCTGTGTTTGTCCCTTACCGGCCGCGGCCGTCTTGGCCTTCTCCGCCTTCTTGGCCGCGGCGGCCGCGTTCTTCTTCTCCTTGCTCTCCTTGATGGCCTGGGCGCGAGCGGCCGATCGGGCCTCCGGCCGCATGGAGCGTCGCTCCTTGATCACATCGAGAGAGGCGCCGACAATGGCTCGCTGGGCCTTGACGGTTCGGCGGGTGCGTTTCTTCGCGACTTCCTGCACGATGTTAGCACGCGTCGGGGGGGCCTTGACGAGGCGCGGGGGGGAACGGGAAAATCGTACCTCGGAGATACCCTTGCGGTGCTGTCGGCGGTAAAGGACGGTCCAGGCGATGCGACGCGGATTCTTTCGCTGCAGGAATAGCGACTCTGATTTTCCGTTCTGGAAGCGGAATACCTTGCTGTCGCCGCGGACGTAGATTTTACCCTGGTGGCCGAGGTTAGCAGTCTGAACTAGTACGGTATCTGCTCTGGCCGTTTTCTATGTCATTCCACCCCGAGAACACACAGGCTAGCCTCTCAGCAGTGCCATATCATCCTGCGGATCGTAGACCCTTTTTCCTTGTTTTTGCCTCCGGCTTCTGGGGGTGGTGGAGGCTCAGGAGCGACATCACGCGAGGGAGGCATCGTACCTTGCCAGGGTAAATTCTCTGGCCCGAGAAAGTGTCGTCGTAGGTACGCATCTTGTCGCGGCTGTGCTGTCAATGGCGACAAGGTGGTTAGTGTTCGGAGCCGTGGAGGAGAGCGCAGCAATTCAACGGTTGTCCAAATTTCGCGAATTGGGGCGGCCGTGTGTGCCTGTGACTAAGCGGTCTAGGGCAGGCGAAGAGCGGTGGTGATGCGGGGACGGCGACACGTGACAGATCACATGACGTGACGGGGGGCCCCCCAGGGACTTATATGGAGGTTTTTGAGAAGCTTCCGTGTCAGGCTGAAGGAGACGGACGCGCAAAGTCATTGTTTGCAGCGACGAGCGCGGGAAAAAGTGAGAGTCATCGACTCGTTGACTTGAGTGCGAGGATTGGAGATCCCCTCCCCCACGCGTTTTTTACAGCGCGCTTGGGAGAGGAGCACCGCGTCCCATGTCCACGACTCCTCGGGCAAATGTCATCGCGCGAAGCGTCATAGCTCAGTTTGACAAACTCCCCGCCAAGCGCAAGCCCGCCGTCAGAAACAATGGCTTGCACGAATGGGTGCCCCTGAGCGGCATCGTCGCAGAGTCCAATGGAATCATCACCTGTCTGGCCTTGTCGTAAGAAGCATTCGTTCCTCAACCCCGCTTGATCTATCTCACGTCTAAGCCTGTCCTGTTTCATTCCGCGCTTGCTTTAGAACGGGCATGAAGTGTCTTCCTGCATGCAAGATTCCACAGGCGAACGGCAATGCTATACATGACTGGCACGCCGAGGTGCTCGCCATGCGGACCTTCAATCGCTTCCTGCTGGATGAGTGCGGCAACGTACGTCGAGGACAGCCCAGTGTGGTCGTCCGCGCCTCGAGCTGTCCGGATGTCCCTTTCGCCATCAGAGACGACGTCCGGCTGCATATGTACTGCTCCGAAGCACCATGTACGTCCCCGTCCATGGTTGATCTTCGCCCTACTAAATATCGTCAGGTGGCGATGCGAGCATGGAACTCATCATGGCAAGCCAGGAGGACGCATCTCCCTGGGATGCCTACACGGCCAGTGACACGTCGCTTCTGGGCCGAGCAGATTTCAGCCAGCTGGGCGTCGTGCGTCGCAAGCCTAGCCGCGGAGACGCGCCGCCCACGCTCTCCAAGTCGTGCTCCGACAAGCTTGCCCTGAAGCAGTGCACGTCACTTCTCACAGGCCTGCTCTCCACGCTGATTGACCCGTCCAATGCGTACATTGACACGCTGATCGTGCCGGCGTGTCGGTACTCTGCTGAGGGGTACCGGCGCGCCTTCAACGACAGACTGCACCGTCTAATCGGGCAGAGCTGGTCGGGGGGGTACAAGTTTCGGCCGTTCGTGGTGGAGACGACCGACGAGGAATTTGGGTTCTCGCGCGCGGCTCTCGAAGCGAGACGGGCGCGCGTCGTGCCGTGTAATTTGGCAGCGGCGTGGACGTGCAGCGGCGTGGAGGAGTCGATCCTCGGAGGCGTCTTGCGTGGGAGACAGCCCTTTGAGGAGAAGGGCGCGAGTCTTATGTCTAGGAGGCGCATGTGGATGGCTGCGAAGGCCTTGGTGGAGGAGCTGGGCGATGGCTTTCAGGGTGTACGCGAGGCGTTGAACGGTCAGACGTACCATCGTGTCAAGGATTCGGATGCTCTGGCAAATAGAAGGCGAGTGAAGGAGTTTGTTCGCCAATGTGCACTGGCTGGTTGGATCCCCAATGCAGGTGACGCGGGCTTTAGCATTCCGTAGAGAGCAACCTCGGCGCAAGTCCTGGACCTGATCTGAAAAAGTCCGCTCGAAACGTGGTCAGATACGTTAATTTCTCCTTTTTTTTCTCGGTCCCTTCCCATAATGAGGGTTCGAGGTCTTCGCTATAAACCCAAAACCAGCACAAAGACAGTACTACGCTCAAGGTGTTGCTTCCGTTTGCCGCCACAATCACAAGCCATGTGTCCCAACACAACAAACTGCTGCCTCGCACGTCTTAGGAGGAAGAAAGATGGCCTTGCCGGGCTGACGAGACTTGGTCGGCCGAGACGGAACAGCTGACGTCCAAAAAGTCTCCGCGGCACCTATCGCTAGTGAGGCATCCGCGTCAACGACAATCAAAACTCCAGATTCCCCCTATCCTGGCCGAGTGTCCCGCCCCCCTTCCCCAAGCCGAAGCTGTTCCCCGTCACTTCTCCCCATTGAGATGTCCCGGCTTCGAAGAGCTGATGTCCATAGCCCGACCTCCTTCCCATTGCATCAAAAAACCTTGATTGTGCTTTCTCGTTTCTCTACTTTAAAAGGAAAAAGGGCTCCGGTGAGCTGTGCCATGTCGCTACTCGACCTTGCTCTCTTCCTCATCAAAGTTCTCGCCCTCGACCAGGTCGGGAATCTCGTCATCGTCCTCGCCCTTTCCGGCCTTTTGCATACTTTGATAGCTCTCGGCGAGCTTGCGGAGTGAGGCCAGGGAGTCAGGGCCAAGCTGGTTCAGGATGCCCGGCACCAGGTCAGTGAGCTCCTTATCTTCCCCATTGCCATAAATGGCGAAGGTGTTGGAGGGCACGGAGGCATGGACTGCAGCGGTGCAGGATTTGTCAGCGTGGCTTTCCCCGCCATGATGCAAGTCCACGGTCATGTACATACCCTTGGGCGCAGAGAAGTGGAGGACGTTGCCGTCAGACTTGAACATGTTGACCTCCTCGATGGCCTGTATGGGCTGAGTGTTCATCTTCTTCAAGACGGCCTGCAGCTTCTTGTCGTCGGCGCCGGATCGCGCAGGTGCTCGCTTGACCTTTCTGCGCGGGGTACCCTTGCCACTGTGATGTCGTGTATCAGACGAAAGGAAGTGGAAAATGATTGAAATAGACAATCGCAATAAGAAGCGTTCGATGGCGCTGCGTGTCACCCAATTGTCATGACAAGATATAGACTTACCCTGCATCTCGTTAGCGATCCATGATTCATTCCCGGGCATTGAGAGTTCAGTGAGTGGTGGATTGCACCATCCCGGCGCATTCCACCACAAAAGGGTGTCTAGCCGCAACGACATCGCCACCGAGACAACTCACCAGTTCGGGCGCTGGCTCCCAGCTTCTTAAGGCGCTCCTGGACATCAGCCATCCTTGCCAGTCAATCGGGGTGATGGGGGAGGGAGGTTCGAGACTGCAACCGCGAAACGCTTGTTAGCTCCGGAATGCCATGGAGTAGACGAGTCGAAATCGAAGCTCTTTACCGAAGAAACACGAAGACTACGTCGGAAGAGGCTGATCTATCGCCGGCGGCCACGGAGGTGTAGATGGGGGCGAAGTGAGAGACTTGCGTTTTGTGCGTGCCAAGACTTTTCCGCACATGGAACATGTTTTCGCCGGGGCAGCTTGCCCCGCATCAGCTCCCTGCTCCTGCTACATGCGCCGCCGCCATCGAAGCTTTCCTCGCGTGACCCGAGTGCCGTTGGGCCCCCGCTTCCTCATCGGGGAGGGATCATTGAGACAAGCAAGGCACAAGGCCAAGCGTCATGGAATGCAGCATGCGAAGTATCAACGTGCCCTCAACTGGACTTGTTTTTCGTAATGTCGACTATGGGAAGCGAATTCCATGAAGAAGTTTATAATTACGTATGCCATTTGGTTCCAAGTTCTTAATTCTCAGATATTCATCACCGCCATAACTACATGGATATCTACATTGATCAAAACATAATTTCGGCCAAGGAAAACGAATAGACCAACTGTCAAAACAGGGGGGCGCAATACCGTCGATGCGCCTGTCATATATGCCATGTACATCATCACCAACTGCTGGGCCCGAGGGGCGGCGTTACGCCGTCAATAAACTCCTTCGTGACAGCGGTCCCGTTGTAATCCAACGTGTTCTGGTACACGTCGGTCCCCCACCAGGAGGGAAAATCGGTTTGACTGAGACCGAGACCGAGGCCAGAGACAACTGTGCAAAGCGCCGTACCAATGTCGAGCGCGCCCGATAAGGCATATGTGTAACGACTCCACCAGCCGAGAAACATCCTTCGGATAACAAGATTGAACAGCAGTCCGACAATGACCCACTGGAAGATGAAGTACAAGGTCGCAGGAGGGATCATACCGGCAGCGCCGAACAGGGTCGGGGTGATCATGTATCGCAAGAAACTGCGGGGGAACCTGCGGGCAACAAAGAACTGGACCAAGGGAAGCAGGAACCCGATCAGCCAGAACCAGTTGACCCAGGAGTAACTGTATCGATGATTAGCAGGTGAATCCTCTTGTTCAGCACGCGAGGTGTAGTAGACTCACATTCCGCCCGCCCCGAAGACTCTCTTGGGTCCGATCACCCCCCAAATGACACTGGCGTTGTAGAAAGTGCGCGCTCCAGGGCATGTCAGACCTTGAGCCTGGTTCGGAGTGCAAACCTCCTTAATATTGCCAATCAGGAAGTTGTAGGTCGCAATCTGGACGAACGACAACCAGATGACCGCGAATGATTGCGCGGCAAACATGGCCTTGGGAGGGACCTTCATGTAGTGCCCGACCTTCATGTCTGAGATGTAATTGAGGCCGTTGTATGACAGCATGTAGCCGTAGCTTTTAAACAGCATCATGGCAACGGGACGACCAGGCATGATGTAGCCGATAATCATCTCGGTGACGATGTTCAGACCCGTCTGCGTGTTGGTGATGGCCTGGACCATGCCGATGGGGACAAACAGAACTGCTCCGATGACAATGGCGAGTATGTACGCCCACCATGGCAGATGGGTTTCCCAGACTTGGCAAGCGATCATGCCAAAGGCAAAGCTGATGGCGAAAATGACCATGAACCACCACTCTGGGGCTTCCTTATACTTACGCATGAGCTTCATATGCACATCAGGCTCATCAAAGCGCGAGTTTTTGGCGCGATTCCACACGTCTGGACCGTAAAACAGAGCAACATGCATAATGGTGGAGATCAGACCGGCGAAGCCCATACCATACGATAGAGAAAAAGTAGGACCGAGAAGGAGGGGCGAGTACTCCTTGTAAGCAGTTTCATTGACTGTGAAATCGGGGGCGAGGATCCTCGACGTATTGTAGTGTTGCGCGAATCGATCAAAGTTGGCGTTTGCGCTAATTGGGAGATAGCGGTAGTAGTCGGGGCCGGCAAAAGCAAGACCAGCGGATCCAATGGCCATCAAGCAGACGCCGGCAAGTACGTTAAGGTGAGCGAAGGCAGGCGTCTGCAGTGGTGACAGCAAAAAGGCCGTCACGCTGGCCCAGTCAAAGGACCAAGGGAACAGACCGAAACCAGTGTTGCCGCCGAATATCTGGTTGACGACAACATTCGAAGGGGCGATCCAAGTCGGCCACATGAAGTAACTCAGGAAGGGAGCGATGACAAGAGGAAACCACTCCCAGACAAAGGTGCTGGCAGCAACAATGAGGAAGAAGCTATAACGACCAATTTTCCAGCCATTAGAGGTGGCGGGGTCGGATGGCGAATGGTCGTGGAGTGAATGCATGACGGTGCAGGTGATGAGAACGGCAGGCCAGACCATGGAAGAGGGCCAGATGAGAAAGCGACGAGAGATGCCGGCGACGCCAAAGCCCATTGCTTGCGTTGAGACCATGAGCAGGATCTGGAACCCCCATCTGTTCTTCGAGTCAGCCTTGCAAAGTCGACCTGGATTCGGATCGGTCCCATGGTCAAGGAGGACGGGACTATGGCTTACCTGAATTGCTGCTTGTAAAAGATCTCCTGCGCCAAAAGGATGTCAATCGCGTAGCTTTGAGCGGTTCCGGCGGCGGTCATCATGGTGATGATGGTGTGCTCCTTCACATTGAAGGGGCCGGGGTTCAGCTCGAAGGTGCGACCAAGAAAACGGAAGCTCTTGACCGGCATGACCTTGGCCCAGGTGCAGCCCATCCTGGCGATGGTGCGTTAGATGCTGAAACCATTCTTGAGGTAGCCGACGACGTGCCAGATGGCAGGGGAAACAAAGGATACTCACGGATAGGCGATGAGCTGCACTACGGTTGACGTGATGGTGATGGGCGTACGACGCAAGCCCAGCAAAATATTGCACGCGGCGACAATGGTGCAGAGAAAAGCACCAATGGTCCAGGCGCGAATGGTAGCGGCAGGGACATCAATGTCGGTGGGAGGGACCTGCAAGCTGCATGAGTGATTGGATTGAAGCGCGTAGGCGAAGGGAGGAGGATAGCAAAAGAATTTCGCATGAGGGGGATGAGAAGCTTACCGAGTTGCGCACTTCGGCGTAGGGAGAGTTTTCCTGGATCAACGACTCGTCGATGGCGGCCTCCTTCTCGGCGTTGCCAGAGGCAAGGGCGTCGTCAATATTGTCGAGCTTGTCCACCTCCAAAAAAGGATCCCATTGATGCTGGCGTCGAAAGCGGCGCAGCTCGCGCTCGGTGGCTTCCGGGTTGGTCGAGACATCTGCGCCAGACGTCTCGGCGGTTGCCTCGACAGTGGTCTCGGCAGCAGACGACTTGAATCTGAAGCGATCCTTGAGACCCATGATGAAGATTGCTTGGCGTGGCTCCTGGGATGTAACAGTGGAGTGGTTGCGGGCCAAGAAGAGGCGGGAGATGGTAGAGGAGAAGGAGGAAGGGACGGAGGCAATGTGTCGAAGCAGGGAAACGGGCAGAATATTATACCATCGCGACGGGCAGGAAAACAGATTGCGACAATGCTTCTCACTGCACGCCTCGAACCTTATCCGCAAGACAAAGGGCCCGGTGTGAAGTATAGACCCCCCCCCTTCGTGTCTCTCCTGCTCGGAACGTAGTAGCATGGCGAACTGCTTCACGCTAGTTGGCGCAAAGTGCATTCTTGCCGGCCGAGAACAGCAAACAAGCCAAGCCTGCACGCCCCCAAAACGCCACCCCTGTGCTTTGGGGCCGGGGGTTCAGATAATGGATGCGGGAGGGTGTGGACACTGTGGGGGCAGATGCATGGGCCCATGGGTCCCCTTACCCCGAGAGGTCCCAAGAGGCCCCCACCCCATCTTGCCTGCCAGACACAGCTGGACGTCGGCAAGGAAGGAACGAGACGGGGATGATGCACCGCAGATAGAGATGCAGCAGCAGATGATGGGCGAAGAGGCGCCCTCTCCAGCACCATCGACCAGCAGCGGCCGTGTTTGTTTCAAGAGAGCGCCCTGCCTGTTTCGAGACGGCAGCCATCAGATCTGCCCGGCAATGGCGCATTACACACGCACATATACGCCATCCACGCATGGGGGATGCTGCGGGACGATGCAGAGGGCACGCGACGAGTGCCGACACCCGTCCAATTGCTCGTGTTCACAGTCCGTACCCACCATGCAATCAATTATTCCGCTGTCTCTATCCCGCTGCTGACTCCCATCGTTCGAGGAGCAGAGAGTGAAGAGAGGGCAGACCAGACCAAAGCAGTTGGCCAGTCGAGCGCTCGGTGCCCCCCGTATGGAGTACATGCACCTGAGTGCTCCGTGCAGTGCAGTACAGCGCAGGCACAGCCCGTTCATTGGCCGCGGGCAGAGCGGTATCATGGAGGACTTGCCAAATACGGCTGTGCAGGCCGCCCTCACCGATAACAGCGTAGGCAAGAGAGCTCGAGTGGTTGCTTTCGTTGGCCATCTGCCCGACAACTCGGTAGCAAATCAGCAGGGTTTCGGCCTCGAACGCACGACGGGGGCTAACATGGAAATTTGCCTCACATGGCAAAAAGCATGTCGCAGGTCTCCACCGCCTATTCCGACCACAGAGTAGCACGACGTCCCTCGCAGAATGGATGACAAGTTGGCAAAGGGTGCACATGGAGGCAAGTCGGATGGTTGGTTGCATCGCCGTACGACGCTGTGGCCTGCAACGATTTGGTGTCGAGAGGCCGGCTCAGCTAGATAGTCCCGACAGGGAAAGGGCTGGGGGCGGGGTTTCCGAGCGCTTGAATGGGTTGTTGCAGAGTTGGACGATACGATGGAAAGTTCCTGCCGCGGAGAATGGGAAATGGGGTCAACGGGGTTTAGTCAATGGGGTCGTCGGGGAGTCGAGGAGTGCGTCCACGGCGTTGGGTGGTGGTGGACGGGTGGTGGACGGGTATTGGTGTCCTGATGCAGACAGGGCCACGCAGGGCCAGACAGCCAGCGGCCAAAACACGCACAGAAAAGAATGAGTGGGTGGGCCGCTCCTTCCATTCCTGACGCACAGCAGATATGCGCACACATGCGCGCAGACACGCGCACGGCATGCTTATCTGTGAACAACCAGAGTCCAGTCCAGTCCAGTCCAATCCAGAGACCAGTGCCGCAGGGTTACCGTCGCGAGGATCTTTTGCAAGCGGACCCAACAGACGCAGTAGTTGGCAGTACTATCGACCGGATGACGGAGCGGAGAGGCGAGTGCTAGTCCTCGCAGGCCAAAAGGCAGGTTACATTTTTTGACCAGCAGGCCGATTGTCGAGCTCGCGCGGCCAGCCTCTTGCTCCTTGCCACGATTGATGGAAGTGCGGCTGAAGACACTATCTACTATCAACGCTTCGACCAGATTGCGAACACGACAAGACCCGTTTCGGTCCTTTTCCCCGGTGCTTGTTGGCTC
Source organism: Aschersonia sp. MBC 735 (assembly GCA_030783925.1). Taxonomy (NCBI): domain Eukaryota; kingdom Fungi; phylum Ascomycota; class Sordariomycetes; order Hypocreales; family Clavicipitaceae; genus Aschersonia; species Aschersonia sp. MBC 735. The sequence goes on along the minus strand of JARJRV010000359.1, from coordinate 832 downwards.
GAGAGCGCATGGAACAAACAGCACGCCTCGACAATAGCGAGCAAAGTACGGAGTAAGTGGCGGAAAGTGACGCATTGCCAACATGCCACTTCCGGGTCTCCCAGCTCCCTCCGTCCCGTCCTGTCAAATGGCCGCCCGGACAGGCCTCTCTCTGGTTTCATTCGTCGGCCAGAATTGTTCAGCGGCGTTCGGGGAGCCGGGCCTGGGGATGCGCTCGCGTGGCCGTCGGGACGACCAATCTTTGGTGCGCTGGGCGCGATTTGCCAAGGCGAGCTGCACCTCCGGAGCAAGGGGATGTCATGGTGGCTGGATGACCGTCAGCTCGCAAGCTGGGACCTCTCGACGTGCCCCTCAGCACCTGGCACTTTTGTCATAGAGATGCCGTCGTGATGCGCAGCAGCCAACTTGGATACACTAATATCCAGCAATTGGCTGGTCAATTAGTGCCATCGGAGCCGACGCCAGTGGGTTGATTAGCGCCAATGTCTTTGCCCTTGCTTTTCCCGCCACCTGCTTCGCTTCACGGCCAAATGCAAATCAATTGCTGTCTTGATCGTCATGTCAGATGATGGCCCGTTCAACACGACGCGCATCGAAACGAGGAGTCTAGAGTCTCCAACAGTGGAGGCAGAGGCAGGCGCGAAACGGTATCGGCTGTTTCCTGAGGACCAAGCTCGAGGGTCCAGCGGCTTCATCGATAGACTGCATCTTGAATGCGATGCTTTTGCCCAGTGCTCCGAGCGTAATGTCGCATCGAGAGCAGATCAACAAAGGGTCCTGTCTCCTCTCCCCCCCATCTTCAGCCAAAAGCGTCGCACGAGGGGAGGAAGGG
>JARJRV010000354.1:0-13227 GCA_030783925.1 Aschersonia sp. MBC 735 | reverse complement strand
GCATAGCTTAAAGGCATCGGGGTACGAGCGATAAGATGACAAGAGTTTTCCCCCTGTTTTCAACGTAAGTCCCTATGCCATTTGTCTGGACAAGGGGGGGGGGGGGGGGGGGTTCGGGAAAACTTACAGATATTGAAAGGAAGGAGCAATTTGCTCTGCCCGGCGGGCACGCGCTCACCGGGAATGGAGGGGAGAAGGAAAGCTCCCGGAATAGTGGCAACAACTATAGTAATGCAATGATTAGCTTTACAGGTCATTAAAGAGAAAACGAGGAAAATCAAAAACTCACCAGTGATGGCTCCCGCAATTGTCGTGGCAAGCAAATAACTGTAAAATGAAACCGTTAACGTGTCTGTGCGCGAGATGGATCCATGGCCTTCCAAGGCCTGGTAGGGGCGGCTTCATCATACTTGGTATATCTGTCCTTGGCTTCAACCTCACGAGTGTACGAAATTGCAATGGCAACGCTCAAGGCAATCAGAGAGCCCAGGTTGGACGCGATGAAGCCAAACACGGTGACCTTGTTGCCACGTTTTACACCATCTTTCACCCCCCCTTTGGACAGACGAGCCTGTTTCATAAAAATGGGGAGGTACGAATGCGAGACGACGTGGTCGATGCCGCTAATCATTTCCAGAAGAATGTACATGGTAGCCAAAGCATTGAGGTGGTCGTAATCCCGTCCTGCTAGGCCGACGAACGGCAGCGCCAATATACCCGATATGGCGATGCAGCCGACGTAGATGAGCTTGCGGTTGTTGGAGAAGTCTGCGTAACTACCTGCGATGGTGGATGCTATGCCCTCGAGTGCCCGAGCGATGGCTTTGATATAGAGCCTGGGTATGTGTTTGTCAGAACCGAGTGCTTCTCACCTCTTGCATCATCTTTTTTTTTTCTCGCATCTTGTTCTTTGGGGAGTCCCGTGGGGAGTTGTTGGTCTTGCACTCACATGTATGAGATGTAATCAACCTCGGAGCCTCCCAGTTGAACGACGCATGCGATGGACCCTTTTCTCGCACAAGGCTGATCGGTACCAGGGACGTGTCCGACGGCATTGGCTACGGTTTGCAGCGCGGCTGTGATGTACGTGTAGACCATTTTTTGCACCGGGCCATACTGAGGTCCGGGACGTATTAGTGGATTGGCCTCCCATTTTCATTTCTTCCCCCTTTCCCCTTTTTGCTTTCTCTTTTTCATCGCACGTCATTTGGAGGTCAAGGGAAATCATCTCACAGCAAAGGATAGCAGGACCCAAGCCCATAAGGCCTTTTTGGAGGCGCCAGCAGGAACAGGCTCCGAATCCTCGTCTTCGTAACGTTCCGCCTTGGCCGAGGCCGACGTTGGCGCGAGCCCCATTGGAATATCATCCGTGTCGTAAAGGCTTGGTTTGCGCAACATGGCTCAGGGTGAAGTGGCTCCGGCCACCGTGGAACGTGAAGGCGTGGTTGACACGGGTGGTGATGCTGGAAAGACGGCGAAAAGTTTCGTAACTTGTTGTTTTTCATTTTCTTCCATCTACATGTCTCACGTCTTCTATATATCTTGTGTCTTGCAGTGAGACGAAACTCGAACACCACGAATCACGTAGTGGTTCTGTATGGGAAGCGTTGGATGTAGATGAGTCGCGCAGCATCCTTGCGTCATTAGTCTTTATGCACCGCATAAACCTGCGACTGTTTCGGGAACAGCGTGGTCATGCCATTAGGGTTTGATAGGCGCAGCGACTCATGGCTGGCCAACCCTGGGTTTTTTTCTTACGAAATTACTTCCCTTACTCAATTGGCCAACCCCGAGACCAGAGTATATTGAGCAGATTCGGGTAAATTTATTTTTCCCCAAGTCAGCTACTTCAAGTTGTTTGACAAGAAGCCTCGACGCAATAAGCACCACGAGAAAATGTCGGCCAACTCCCTCTCTCATTGAACCCTGAAGCGCTATTGGACCCTGAAGCGTCATTGCAACCCCGAGGCCGGCACAACATAGTTCCTACCTCATCCCCCCCCCCCCTCAACTCCGTCATTCCTCTTCTCAAATTGAAGCGTCATGGCTGAGCATCGTGCCACTGGATGTCAAGACCAATGTCCCCTTCAATGCGTTCCGGGGGGTGGAGGGCTCAGTTCTTTGCCCAGACCGGGGTTTCAGGGTTAGGTTTCATTAATTGTTCAAAGCCAGGTGTTGCGCCTCTCTCTCGGGCGCGTCAAGTGTCTTGAATGAACCCACCCAGCGGCGAGGCCGAGCGCCCTGCCCGCCCGCCCGTCCAAGCCGACGGAGCTGGACTCCTGAGGGTTGGGTGACCTGGGAACTGCAAACGACGCTCGAGTTTGAACCGCAGATCATCAGGCGCCAGCGGACATCATCAATGTCATACGAAAGACTGACACGGGGGGACTTTGCCGACCTCGGGCCGGAAAAGGAAAAAGTTTCGAACTCGCAGAACGCCGCCTTGCACCACCCCTAAACAAAGACGTCTGTGTTCGTACGAGTGAACGAGACGGAGATTTGCGCTCTGTTTCAACGGTGCCGATTTTCCAGCCAATATAACTGCAACATGTCAAGATGATCCGAAGACGATGCTTCTATACGTCGTGGGTGATGGTATCGAATGAGTTTCTGTCACGGCGCAGTGGACCCTGGAGGAGGCAGAGCGTCACCCAGTCAATTCAGTCGCGCGGCTAGTATGATGAGATTAAGCACAACAGGATGCGGGGCAAGGCATGGCCATGAAAGCCGAGCTCTGCAGCCACAGTTCACTGTTTTGCTAGAACTTCCTCAGAAGCCTGTTGACGCGACAGTTTCGGCCGATTCAATGCGTCGCCCCCCAACCGGAAAATCGGAACTCGGAACGCGAGCTGCCAGTTTTGAAAGGGGTCACGCTCGGCAAATCCGGCAATTTGTCGGGACGCGAGACATGCTCATGTTTCCTCTGGTTGAGCGGCGACATTGTGCGCGGGCGTGATTCTGCAAGGCTTGGAGCAATCAGCGAGCAGAGACATTGAATGATGAAAAGCGAGAGAAAGCATCCAACGCCCCGGGCTGAGCCGGCCGGATATGCCAGCTCCGAGCTTTCTTCTTTTTCTTTTTTCCCCCGTGATTGCGCCCGAGGGATGTGCAGCAAGACAATCATGGTGAGCGGTATCAAAGCAGTGGAACTCATCGTCTACCAAAGTCGCCCAAGCGCCCGGTTTAGGGGGTCATTGCGGGGGAGGCATGATTGGCATGTACTGACTGTACTGCAGAGACCCTCATCTCATGTGCATGATATGAGATTTGTGTCTTTGAAGGACGATTGGCGGCCTAAAGCGCTCAGGTATCTCCGCCTCCCTCGCCGTCTCTGCGAAGAAGCTGTGAAGGGCAATGCTCGTGCACTCCCGCAGAGGTCGACTGCCTGTGCTACGACGGCTTGCTTTATTCGAGGTCAAAGTACGGCGTAAAATACTTGCATCAAGACTGGCCGCCTTACATTCTGCATAAAGTACAAAGCCTGTGTGCTGTGCGACTTTTCTTGCGCGTGCGGAACCAGTACCCTACCCTGTAGCTGACGTCCGTCAAATTGTATGACGGGCATGTGATGCTGCGTAGAGGCAGGCACCTGCTGCAAAGCGGCGCGCATCTTTGCAAGCAAGCCAGGCGAGTGCTGGATACCAGCTTAGTAATAAGCTTGCACGTGGACTATCAACTGAGCAGGTCGGATCCAGCCACGGGCCCCCCCCCCACAGGCCACGGCCGCCATGCCCAAGCTGGCAAGCTGGGGAGAGGTCCAAAAAGACACTATTGAGACGCTGCTTGTTTTAGGTTGTTGTTTCGTCAAGACGTCATTGGCGCATCCGGACCGCATCTCATTGCATGCATCCAACTTCCTGAGCGCACCAGTGGCCGCCTAGCGCAAAGCACCACAGTTGCATGGCCTCCGGCGCAGACTTTCCCTCGATTGAACTCCAACTGGCTTCATTCACGACGCATCCCATGTTCAGCGATTTCTGATCAAAACAACAGCACGAGGTCAAAGCAGCACGAAGCCGGCTCCGCGACATCCCTTGCGAAACGACCACTCACTCATCGTCCAAAACGGAGCCTTTTCTCCTCCCCCGACCAACGAGCGCTCGCTTGACGACCCTCGCCTGAGCTGGAGAGGGGGGAGGGGGGGGGAAAGAATCTCTCACATATGGCTCGATGGCATCGGCGGTACAGAGCCACTTCGTGGTGAGCAGCGTGGATGATGGAGCCGAAGCAGAAGCGCAGCCATCGAGTCGCGACACGAGAAACAGCCATGTCGAAGACCTGCAGGCCTTGCTGGCGTCGCCGACGAGTTTCTCCAGCAGTTCCGTCACTTCGCCGCCGTACTGGACGACGGGGCCTCATCGACGCAACTCGTCGGCGGACTCGATACTGCCGCCCGGCGCAATCACCCTGCAAGACAACGATACGGGCGACCACGAAGACCGCAACAACGCGTGCTGGGCGAAGAGCGTAGAGGTCGTCGACTACGTGATTGTCAATGGAGGCGCCACGTCCATCGGGGCGTTCGTCGTGTGGAACGTGCGCGTCGAGACTTTGGGTGTAGGTGCTTACCCTCACCTTCGGAGAAGCGAGAATGAGCGGAACGAAAAGGGCGTGAGGAAAGGGACAGTGAGCTGCGGTACGCGCGCCAGACTTGCTGACAGTTATTGAACGTCCAGGGGAGCTTCATGAACATCCGTAAGCGATACTCGGAGTTTGACGACTTCAGGAGGCGGCTCGTCAAGACCTTTCCTCGATACGAGGCCGCGGTGCCGTCCTTGCCGCCCAAGAGTGTCATTTCTAAATTCAGACCCAACTTTCTAGAAAAGAGGCGGGGGGGCCTGCAGTATTTTCTCAAGTAGGTCCTCCGTACAGGGTGCCGTTGCGGCTGGTTCCGTCATCCTCGCCTGAATTGTTTGTCACGTTCGCTGACATTGTTTGTTGGTATAGTTGTATATTATTGAACCCGGAATTCTCAGGGTCGCCGGTTCTTAAGGAATTCTTGTTTGCTTGACTCAGATATGGACGTAATAGGTAATAAGGTTTGGGAAACAAATGGTTCGGCCTACTGGCATGATGGAAGTAATGTAGCCGCGCAAGCTGCAGGAGAACTTCACTTCCCGTGATACCCTCTGTGCCCGTGTACAAGTATCGCAGCCGCAGAGGCGCATTCTTTTCCTTTTCTTTTCTCAGATAACTTCTGGCCAGCGCAACCAGCCTGGCATGAATCAATCGGAGCAATCGTTACAACCAAGACTATGTGCGCCGAGGCAACAGTGATTGGGCGAGGCAATGGCGTGACCCCTGTCAGGGCACATCGTGAATGACAGCTCCGACAGAGCGCATGTCGGCAAAGCTCGTAGCACAGCGCCGTGCAGCCCCGGTGTGAGAGCGTGAGGATGCAGCGGGCGACGATTGTGGCTGTGTAGATAATCGCAAATCGTCAGCCGGACTACTTTCGACCGAACAACTCGATAGGACCAGACGTGTAGTACCTCCCCACGACGGCGGGGTCTTTGCATAAAGAAAAACAATAGAGCGACAAACATCCAGTCACGATACGATAGTTTCTTCGTATCCGTCGCAGATCCCCGCAGTCCTCATCTCATGTTCTCTAATCCGTTTTTTTTCTTCTCTTTTTCTCTTCGAACCCTTTTCTGCAACGCGCTTTTCATCTTTGTCGCAGACTGATGTCCATGCACAATCCGGTTTTGCACAGATTAGCTAGCTGCAAGCTGCGTCATCGTCCCCTCCCTTCCTTCCCCACGAGGACCTTGCAGGTGGTCAGCCATCCGCTTCGGCGTTAGCACCCGAACGGTTTCCTGCCCCAACGAACCGTTGTCCATATATACGTGACGACGGTCTTCAAACGACATTCTGCGCGCACTTTTTTTTTCTACATCTACGGACGCTGGGAGCTTTCTACCGACTGTTTTCCAACTCTACCGATCACCTGCTTACGGCTTTGAGAGGTTGCTGCTTGTCGTCAACGGCTCAGCGCTAAATACTCGTGCACAGCGCTCAAGCTTTGGAGGCGGCAAGATTTGGAACTTGGCTATTAAACCTCCGCCACGGTCATTGAATATCGACATACCGCTGCAGCTGAGGCGGATACATGCGCAGCTCTAGACTCCCCGCCACCTTGGACTAGTCGGAAAGGCTGGACCACAAACGCCACCAGCCCTCTAACGGAAACAGGGTCCTGAATGCACAGCCCAGCGGTCTCGAGGATATAGGGCCGACGGACATTCAGCCAGGGCTGTTTGGGACGGGTCGGGGGAGAACATGTCATCGCCCCCCGACAGCGCAGTCTCCTTCGTCACAACCGTCCCCAAAACGAAGGAATACATGGATTCTCTGGTGGTGCCGTCGTCGAGCCAGTTCGAGCACATCGCTCAGGTTCAACAAGAAAAGGAAGTAGAGGCCCGGCGGAAAGCCAGGGAGCACCGTCGACAGGCATCAGTGGCAGAGTCCCTGGATACCCAGGCCCGGGACGAGCGGCGCACCGAGGCCGCCCAGGTCATACAGAAGACCTTCAGAGGCTACCGCACCAGGAGGGAGCTGGAAGGCCACAGCTTGAACGCGAGCACGCGATGGGTCGTGGCGGTGCGGGAAGCGCAGTTCCGTCAGAGCACCAAACCGCGTGGCACCGCCAAGAAGGCTGCCTTGCTGGCGCTGGATGACCCTGTTGATTACCGCCCGGTGAGCGCGCGCCAGAAATGGAAGAGGGCGAGCGTGGTGGCCCGTCGGGCTGGGCATGACGACTCGGACTCGGAAGACTACAGTTCGTCGGATGATGACGCAGGCGGCACGGGTACGGACCAGAAAGCGGCTGCGAGGAAGCACATGGAGCAGTCGAGGGCGGAGCGGCGGCAGGCTGCGCGCATGATGGGCTTGCAGTACTTTCTGGAAATGGTCGACTCGAAACATCGCTACGGGAGCAACTTGCGCATGTATCACGAAGAGTGGAAAAAATCGGAAACGACGGAGAATTTCTTTTACTGGCTGGATTTCGGGCAGGGACGGCTCATCGAGCTGGACACCTGTCCACGAGACCGCCTGGCACGAGAACAGGTTCGCTACCTGTCGAGGGAAGAACGCCAGCTTTACCTGGTCCGAGTGGACCAAGATGGACGCCTCTGCTGGGTTAAAAATGGAGCGCGTATTGACACAACGGAGCGATTCAAGGACAGCATACACGGCATCGTCCCTCTTGACGATACGACGCCGACGTTCCGGGACGGGCAGACGCAGCAGCTCTCTCATCCCCTCGTCGACCATGATGACCACTCATCTGACTCGGACTCGTCTGCTGACTCGAAGCGCGAGGCCGACCGCGCAGCCAAATACGCCGACCCAAGCTTCGACGAAGCCAAGGGCGTCAAGAAAGTGACGCACATCTCCGCTTCCACCATATTCAACCAGCTCCTCCGCAAGTCCGTCAAGAAGAACACGTGGATCTTCGTCGCGGACACGGCCTTCCGCCTGTACGTCGGCATCAAGGACTCCGGGGCCTTTCAGCACTCGTCTTTCCTGCAGGGCAGTCGCATCTCGGCCGCGGGCCTCATCAAGATCAAGAACGGGCGGCTGAGCTCCCTTTCTCCCCTGAGCGGACACTACAGGCCGCCGGCGAGTAATTTCCGTGCCTTTGTCAAAAACCTCAAGGAGGAGGGCGTGGACATGTCGCACGTGAGCATATCGAGGAGCTATACCATCTTGGTTGGATTGGAAGCGTACGTGAAGACAAGGAGGAAGGGGAAGGCGTTGGTGGGGAAGCTGGTGAAGGGCAAGGACAAAGTTCTGGCGCCCGAGGAGGTGAAGAAGAGGGAGGCGGCGGCTATGGACAAGAGCCAGAGCGCAGCCCTGGAGAGAGAGTTTCTGGAGAGGGAACGAGAGGCTGAGGAGCGGCGGAAGGCCCAGTTGGCGCCGGCCGAGAGGGTCGTGGAGAAGATCAAGAGCTTTCCGCTTCGGACGCGGGATGGCTAGCGTCCATTCTGATCTGAAGGGGAGCTTCATGTGAGACGGATGCTGGTCGCGGCGTTATGCCGTCCTACTGGGAATATGAGCATGGCAGCAGCAATATCGCGGGCTGCTTGACCGTTTTCCCATTTCGTGTTGTGTGGTGCTGACGTGTCTCTACGGTCGGTATGTTGCCATAGACCTTGCTTTGTGGCAGCCGTCGTTGGCGCTATCGTGTGAGGAAACTGAATGAGGAAAGCTGGCGAGGCTCTCGAAGCTTGTCTGCGCGGTGCTTTAGGAGCAGTCGACCCGGTCCAGAGGTTCTCTCGTGCTTTGTCAAGAGTGCATTGCGTGTTTGAGTAGTTCATTCGACTTGTGAAGCGCGGAAAATCCTGGTTGTATAAGCTCCTTCACATTTTGCGTTGCATAATTGAGCAACGTCTTCAACTTGTAAAGCACGGATATCCTGGTTCTCTCATTTCCTTCACAGTCTGCGTTGCTTACCTGCCAGGTGGGCACTTGAGCAATGTGATGACATTGCAGAGTACGAGCATTGTGCCTTCTGCAGCAGTAGAATATTCATTCCGTAGCATGACATTGATCCTATGATTCTAAGCAGGAGCAATGCACAGCGAATGTGCATGGCTGAACAATCAGACTGGCAGTGCATTGTCGCGCAGGCACGACGCATCCGGTCAATCAATGCCCGTCCTATTTCCCCAAAAAGTAAGAAAGAAGCCCACAGTGTGGGCACGGCGGCACGCTTGGTGGATTTCGATGACGCAGACGGAGAATCCCGAAAATGGTTCCTGAATGGTACGAAGTTCAAGAGGAAAAAAAAGAAAAGAAAGAAAAATTGGATGAAAAAGCAGAAAAAGCAGAAAATAGAAATGCGTCTGGCGCCCTGTGCCTGTGGAGGGCGTTCGGTGGCACACGCAGCCGACACGAACGAGCTCTGAGCTCGGTGCAACTTCCCAAAGCTCATGGCTGCAGGGGCGTTGCTCATTGCTGGCGGCAGCAGCAGCAGCAGCTTAGGGCCGCTATGAACGGTCCAGCGTCATCGCGGGCAGAGCCACATGCACCCCGGGCCAATGCCGAACGCTGTGTGGAGAATGGGACGGACACAGACAGTGCAGCTTGGTGGGCCGGTCTGGACAGAAACCTCGGAGGCGAAATGATTAGGGGGAAGGAGAGAGAGGGTTAAAAAAAAAAAGGAAAAGAGGAACAGGAAACCAACAGTGAAAACGCCTCGTCGTACAGCACAGCAACGAGCACTAGGGGGAGGGTAAAAAAAAAACAAAGTGCGCCTCCAGCCCAGCCCTCGGTTTTTTTTTTTCACCCCCTTCATCCGGGATCATCGGAAACGCGTAGGCGGCGATAGACAATGCCAGGCCTCTGCGTCGTCGTCCATGGCTTCCGTCACGCGCTCCAACCGGCGAGCTGAGGTTCATCCGCATCACCACCAGCATCACCACCATCAGCCCACCACGCGTCCGCCTGCCACCCTGTTCGTCTCTAACGACGGCAACGGGGGAGGTCATCACAAACGAGCCCTCGACCCGGACCTCGAGCATTTGAAACCCAAGAGGGCCCGCATCGCCGTCGAGATCCTTTCGCGTCAGCATCACCCGCCTGTGCCTGTCGTGGACCTCAAGACGAGCGTGCAGATTCCGCCGATAGCGCCGCGTTCGACCGTGGTGCACCCAGCACTTCCGATATCACGACCGCCGCTACCGCCATCCACGTTCGATGCAACCGCCGCGCATGGGTCGGGCCAGGTCACGAATGTCCCACCATCCAAACCTTCCCCCGTCATCGCACCTGGGGGTGCTGCGTCCCCCCCTTCACGGACTTTGCCTGATGCTCGACAGCTAGCCCAGGGGAGTCAAGTGAAGCCCGCGGAGAAGGATGCGCATTCTGCTGCCAAACACCAATCAAAGCCTGTCCAGGGCATTAATGCCGAGTTGCATCGGCTGCAACCGCACCCTGATGCTACGCGGGAGCAAGGACGCAAGCTTCGTTCTCAGGAAGCTACTCGTTTCAAGAGCGACTTGTCCGCCTATTTCCCCGATTACGATGAAACTGTCGGGAATGACCCCAAGGAGAACCGTAAGTCTAGTCTTTTTTTTGCCTTACCGCACTCCGTCGTCTTGTGTTCTTGCTCTTGATCGAAAATAAGTGAGGAGAAAGTGGAGGAAGGTGCTGAGGGGGAAACTGTTGGCGTGAAGGAGTAATCAACTGACGCTACTTGCCATAGACTTGTTGAACTCGGATACTCCGATTGTCGTGGTCGACTCGAGAACGGGGCAAGCTCCTCAAGAGACGCAGTCTGCGTCTTCGCGAGCACCACCGCCCGAGCAAAGCTATTCTGTCCAAGAATGTCCAGTCCGCGGATACGGCGATTCGCTGTACTCGGATGTGTTTGACTCGCAAAGAATCGATTTTCGTTTTCTAGAGACACAAAACAAAAACGCCAACTCGCAGGATCCATTGCCCGACAGCCTCTTCGAGCCCTCTCACAAGAAAGCGGAACGCTTAGAAAGGTCGATTCGCAATTCTGAAAAAGGTCGGGCTCAGCATGAGAAGGATCAAATCATACGTCTCTTGGAAGGCCTTCAAGGTCACGACTGGCTCAAGGTCATGGGAGTCAGTGGAGTTACGGAAACCAAGAAGAAATCCTTTGAACCCGCACGAGCGCACTTCATCAAAGGCTGTCAGGGAATCATCGAAAAGTTTAGAATCTGGAATTTGGAGGAGAAACGCCGGAAGCAAGAGAAGGGAAAAGCACTTCATGCGGAGCAGCGGGCAACACTGACACAACAGCAACAACATGACGAGCAGAGACGACGTGCTAGCGAGATTAGTGACTCAGCTGCGGAAGGCGATACAGAACGAAGTCAGCCCACGGCCGCTCATGGCCGGACCGAAGGTGCTGCTGCAGTTGCTGCCGGCGGCGAAGCGGCGGAGGACTCGGAAGATGTCGTGACATCACAAAGCGATACGAGTGATGCCTCACCCGCCAAGCAGCTTCGGCAAGAAGCTTTTGCCAGGTCACAGATGGCGGCGGCTCACTCAAAGAAAGTCAAGGCCTCGACGCGCCCGATATCTCAAAAACAACCGGAACCACCGCGACCATTCACATCCTTCTTCAGCAAGAAACATGAACGAGATGCGGCCTTGAACCGAACCAGACGAACTGGGAGAAAGGTTCTAGCGTGGGGTCACATCATTCCCGAGATGGAAGAGGTTGATTTTGACTTGCCGGAGGCGTTCCGCAACGAAGAGCTGCTCAAGTCTCGCGCAAGAAAGAAGAGACGAGACAAGCGACACGGTCGGCCCTAGCGATAATTCATAATGTTCTGTTCTCTCACGTCCTCTCGTCTCCCGACAGGAAGGGACAGAAGGGGGGCGGGGGGGCTCTTGTCTTTAGGCGTGGCGTTTGGAGGTTTATCATTGCGCTGTGTGTCTGCTGCAGATTGTTTCAATCCGATGTAAGACAACATGCGTGTAAGCCAGGTCTGGCCTATCGAGAGCAGTAGCTTTGGCAAGGCACTTGGGGATGGTAGCGCTGCTGCGTGTGCAGCAGATGTTTTTTTTTTCCAGCTTGTCGATTTTATCGTTAGGTACATGAGATACCCGGGCATCGTACTTTGTTCGTTACTTGAAGCCTATTCAATTGTTGGACCCGGCAGTAAGTGCCAGATTAGTAAATTTGAGCTTGCGACGATGGCATGTGGGTGGCTGTCGATTGCACGAGTAAAAACGTAAGGATTGGGAGAGCATTGGCAAGATGTGAATCCCGTTGGTGCGAGCGACACGTTTCTGCTTCTGCGTCACATTATGAGTCTATGCTCGGATGTTGCAAGGTCAGCCATGAAGTTTGCATTTCTGGATCTTTGGTTTTTATAGGGTCCGCCGTGAAGCTGATGGCATTTTCAGAGGTTGTTGTCATTGTTTCTCCCCTGCCCATCATCTCCTCGAGGCCTGAAGCGCTCCGGCTTCCACTGCGTGCGTGCCCACCGGTTCGCGAGCCGCTATTACATGACACAGGGCCGGTTCGGTCGAGCCAGCAAGGTTGATGGATTGAGCAGTGTTATTCATCTCTGCTATTTTGGTAGAGATGGGAAGTTTTCATAATACAAAGCATGTGGTAAGGCTACAGAGTTTACAGCGGGCCTCCAGTCCTCCGTCATGTCGATACGCAGCTTCTCATGGTGAAGTCCGAATGATTCAATTTTGCACAGCTTCCCATGATGGAGACTGTACACACATCCCCCGCATCACCAACACGGCATGGCATTGACCTCGTGAGCTCCCCCCTTCCTACCCCCATCATCACAGCTTTGCCCACGCCGTCGCCTTGTTCGTCCACCAAAGCATTGAACCACGCACTCCTCTCAAAGATGGGCGCATGACCCATCCCCTCCACAATCAACCCCGTCCCCGGCTTCAGCTCACGGACCAACCTCTCCCCATTCCGCACATGCAGCATCCCATCCCTCCGTCCATGCAGCACCATGATCCTCTCCCTGCCCACCGCGTCCGCCATACGGCCCAACTGCTCCGGCGACTTCCAATGCCCCGCCGCCGCCATCAACTGACAAAAGAACCCAACCAGGCTAAACAGCCCTTTCTGGCGCTTCACCACCTCCTGGGCCTGGAAGCGCTGAAAATTCGACCCAAACCGCCCATACAGCCCGTCGACACCTTCCGAGGCCTGCACGCCCTCCATCCCCAGCGACGGCAGCAGCTGCTCGTCCTCCCCCGCTAGAAAGTCCATCACGAACACGCTCCGGGCCGTGTCGACAATGGTCTCGTCCCGCGTTTTGGGCCGGAATAGCTTCATGCGCTCCCATGCCGCGCGGGGGAAAGAGGCCTCGCTCTCCACGCCGGCGCTCGTGCTTACCAGACAAAGGGACGCGATGCGGTCCGGCGCCGAGAAGGCGAGTTCTTGCGCAATCATGCCTCCGAGTGATATGCCGACGACGTGGGCTCGCGACCAGTTGACGTGGGAGAGGACTTCGAGCGCGTCGAGCGCCATGGTCTTGGTGGTGTAGCGGCCGAGGGGGTGGCCGGACCGGCCCATGCCGCGGTTGTCGAGCACGAGTACCGAGAAGCGGGATGCGTGCATGTGGCCGAAGTAGAGCGTTTGGGGTTGCCATGATGTGAGGGTGCCGGCGAGGCCCATGATGAGCTTTGGGGGGGGGGGGGGGGGTTGAATGTTATTCATTCCGGTAAAAAAAAAAACCCTCCCCACAAACCCAAAAAAAA
>JARJRV010000351.1:0-42732 GCA_030783925.1 Aschersonia sp. MBC 735 | reverse complement strand
GACACGGTATGATACAGGCAGGTCTTTTTGCCACGATACGGTAGAGGTAGATTCGTCTGGTGCCACGTTATGATACAGGTAAGCAGGTCGTTTTGCTTTGTTGCCCCACGATAGGGTTGAGGAAGGTGAATCTTCCATTTCCTTCGTGACACGTTACGTGTTAGGCATGTGATTGGGCTTTGTCACACAAATACAAGCGGAGAAGTGATTCTGATCTTTCCCCGTGACGATTCTTGGTCGTGCGAGCACGGCATGATGTAGGCGCGTACATGATTCTGGTCTTTCGTTATGACGCGTGTGGATAGGGTATGAGTTGATGATTCTGGTCTTTCGTCGTGACACGTGTTGGCAGGGAATGAGTAGATGATTCTGATCTTTCGTCGTGACATGTGTTGGCAGGGAATGAGTTGATGATTCTGGTCTTTCGTCGTGACATGTGTTGGCAGGGTGTGGGCAGATGATTCTAATCTTTCCCCGTGACGGCTTTTCGTCGTGCGAGCAGGGTACAATCAGGAGGGTATCTTCCCCCCCGTCTCACGCGCTGGTACGGTGTAGTTCACGTATCTTGTTTGCTCGTCGAAGCACGGCACGGTGTAGGTGGACAAATGGTTCTGATCTTGCCCTCATCACATCCGGGTAGGTGGGTATATACCGATCACGTTTCCCCCTCGTGACACCACAATACGGGCAGCTAGGTGATTCGTCTCTTCTCTGTCGTGACAGATATGGTAGGTGATTCTCTTCTCTTGTTACGATGTATGATGATGCTGGAAGATGATTAGTTTGGACTATTTTTCCCTCTATTACGATGTCTGATGGTGTATGAGGGTAGCTTATTTTAGGTCCATTTCCTTCGCCGCCATACGATGCGGTAGAGGTAGGACACCTTACCGTGAAGCTGGGTAGAACACTCGAACCTGTTTTCCTTGACGTAACACGTGCAGTCCAGGTAAAAGTGAACGATCCAACCATTTCCTCATCATGACACCAACAAGTAAGTATGTGCACGTAAAACCTGGGCTCGTAGCTACAACAGGGAGACAACTTCATGCAACACAGGCACGGGAAACGCGAGAGAATAGTCAGACTGCAGCAGCAAATGTGCCTGAAATGGATATCTGCGTCGTGTATGTGAATAAGGCCTGATAAGCCCTCGTCTACTAAGGAAGACGTGTTATATGTAATATCTGACGTGAGAAGCCAAGGATGTCGTGGTTTCCTCCGTGCGCCTCCGGCACGTGTTCCGCAATAAGCATTTGGTGTTTCATCACCTGTGTGCCTTGTTTCCCCTCCCCTGGGCGAGCGGGAAGAAACTTATAGACTGACTATAACCCCAGCATACTCATCTGTCGACGGATGGGACTGGCGCTAACGCTCCCCTCCTCGCTGGGATAATAGGCGCTGTCAGCGTCAATGTCCCAACTCGCGGCGGCGTCGTCGTGTTGCGACACGAGCCGGTCTGCGTCGTTGGACGCAAATGGTTTCTGCGCAGCTGCGCGGACGTTCCAGCGGAGTGTACGGCTGACACTGTCGAACCACTCCGTGTCTGTGCGTGTGACGGTGGGGAAGGGATACTGCGAAGCAGTGATGGTGACGTGGTCGCCCTGGCGGAGTTCGATCCGGCCTTTGCCGTCAAAGGCGCAGTATGCAGTTGCGCGTGAGTTTCGAGGCACGGCAACTCTCAGGGCCATCGTGTCCGAGAGCACCATGGGTCGGAACGAGAGCGTGTGAGGGCAGATGGGCGTCAGAAGGATGGCGGGAATGTCGGGATGAACGAGCGAGCCGCCGGCTGACAGGGAGTACGCTGTCGATCCTGTCGGTGTGGAGAAGATGCAGCCGTCGGCCTGGACTACGGTGAGGAGCTCGTTGTCGCCGTAGAGCTCCAGGTTCGACACGTAGGGCGATGGCCCCCGGTCAATGACCAACTCGTTGAGCACCTCGAACTGCTCCCCCTCGTCGACGTGCCCGCCCTGCGAGTCGTGCCTCCACACGGTGCAGGTGAATCTCATACGCAGATTGATCTTCATGCCGTCCTCGCCCATGACGCGATTCAGGTGCAGCTTGTACTTTTCAAACTCAAAGGTGGTCATGAACCCAAGGCTGCCGAGGCTGAAGGACAAGACAGGCGGCACAATTCTCTGAAAAAGCCATGATGTGAAGAGTACAGTGCCATCTCCTCCGAGAGTGAGGACCAGATCGAACTTCTCGGGCTGATTCCAGCAGAAGTCCGGCGTCCAGTATCTGAGCATCTGCTCGAAGCGAGGATCTTCGGCCACAATGGCAGGGGCGTCGAATCGCTTCGAGTCGCGCAACTTTGCGTCGACGTAGACGTTGACGCCTACCTCTGAGCCATATCGCGGGGTGCGGAGTAGCCATGTCGTCAGCTCGCGAGTAAGGTAGACCAACTCATGATCGCGAGCCTTTGTGACAATCATGACATTTCGTACGGCGCGCTTGATGGGCCTTCGTTGCAGCTGCTTGGATACCTCGCGCACTCCCGTAGCAGTTTGGACTAGTCTCGAATGCGACATTGACTCGTCGTTCTTAATCTCTTCGAGAATCTTCTCGATGTTGACGGCGTCATCAAACCTCTGGTGATAGAAACACGGCGATTGAAGGGCGGTCAGGGCAGATGTCGACGTTGGCGTTGCCTGTCTCCGGGCCAAGTCTTGCAAAGCATCGGCCAGCATCTTGGAGGAGGAAGCGGAGGCTGGCGGCTCGCTGCTTTGACTCGAAGAAAACATGTCGCCGCCGAAAGCGAGATTCTCGGGCCTATCCTTGCGCGCAACGGAGGCAATGGCCTTGATGATTGTCTGGCGGGGTATCGAATCAGAAGTCGTGACACGGTGTCGATGCCCCGGAGCGGCAGTGGAGGATTCAATGGATTCAGACGCCCAGGGCCAGCCGGCGGGCTGTTTGAAGGAGACTGGACTGGACGATCCACGGCCTATCGTAGGAGCCGCGGACGATGGAGTTGACGGGTCATTTGCTAGACGGGCTGCTCTGGCAGTGTGAACGTAGAGAGCGGGAGCAGCATTGGCCGTCCTGGGGCGATCGAGGCTGATGGCCTCAATGCTACTGGAATCCTGCACGCTGCCGCCAATGGCAGGGTGGAGCGTCGTGGGTGATATTAACAGGTCTCTCGCGTCCATGGTGGTAATTTATACGTGGCTGTGCAGAGAGCAGTTGATGCCGATGCTTTTCGAGCTAGAGCAAGAAGGGGAGGTGGGGGAGGAGACGGAGGGCGCAAAGTCCGAGGCCAATAATGTGAAGCGTTTGTCGATAGCGTCCCGCACCAGATTCGACCCTTATCCAGCGGTTCGGCCCCTGATGACTTGTCTCGGGGTGACGAGTACAGAGCTGCCAAGAGAAGATACAGATGCTTGCCGTCGCTGACGCCTTGCAGGCCGAGGCAAGGATCGATTGGCCGTCTCGCGTGCGACAAAGATGGGTTACCGCTGTGTCTCGCTGAATCCCGGTCACCGTGCTGATATGCGGCTTATTTCCGAGGTAATGACACCGTCGGCAGCATCTTCTTTGGCTCGGCAGACGGGAGAAGGGACAGGGCCCTGCGAGGTCGACCAATAAAGTCGGTATGCAATGCGCCCCAGTCTGCGAATCGAGAAACGAGTCCGGACTCCGAGCCTTGTGGGACAGGAGCAACGGAGGGGCTTCCGATGAGAAAGAATCGAAGGTCTTTGAGCGGGGTCACTTGTCGAAAGGATCAGGAAAGAAGAACCGACAGGTGATGGACTGGAACGCTGGCGGACTGAATGCTGGAACAAAAGGCAACGCAGGAAGGCTCTGAGAAGTACCGAATGTCTCTGGATGGCCAATCGAAACGGAGGGGAAATGAGAAATGAGTAGGAATACAGGGTCAGAAGGAAAAGAACAAATCAAAGTACAAGCAATGATTATAACAAGACTATAAAACAAGAAAAAAAAGACCGAGGAAAACAGAGGCTGAATTGTTTTGCCTCGCTCATACAATACAACAGACACAAAGGGGACACGACGATTTTAACGAGGAGCTCTGTCCGTCTGCTTCGCCAGAAGGAAAGAGCATTCCGCAATGCGTTTAAAAGAAAGGGTGCCTGGCCGCTGCCCTCTACCCGCTGTTCGCTGCCCGCTGCGACATCCCTCTGGCCCCACTCGCGCGGGCCGCAGTGTCAGCCTCTTACTCCCCGTATTTTCAAACATTATTCGTGTTTGGAAGTCTAAGGAGCACTGTGGTCGACTCAGACCACGACCAGGCCAACGACCCCTTTGTGCGTCGTCAGCCAACAGACCGTCGCGCCGCAATTTTGCCAGCAGGGTGTCGTCTGACAGGATAGTTCAGGGATTTCACATCTCACGAGAAGCTCACACACTGTCCTTCATTCCTTTGTGCTGCCATTCCTTTGTGCTGCCAAAGGTGGGTGGATGGCGACGGCCTCCCCCCCCCCTCTTCCTCGCCCCAAACACCGAAAAGGCCGAGTAAGCTCTCAGGCCGCCGCCGAGGCCCACTCGCCACCTCGGGCGCTGGGCGGGTCTCGGTTCCTTCCATCCTTTCAAGTGAGTGTCAGGCTTCGTCCAGCGTTTGAAATTCCCACCCGGCCGTCTCAGCTCTGTATGAAGAGTCACTGTCTTGGACACCGATCCTCACAATCCTTTCAGGGGGCCCCCGAAAAGGCAGCCCGCCTTCCTTTCTTGGCGCCCTGGCTCGGACTCTCGTGGCCGTGGACTCGATTGCTCTTTTGTCCCCGATCCATTCCACGCCATGCTTGTTGGCATGCCGAGGCTCCTCGAATCTGCCTGCCGATTCTTGACCGAAACGACAGTCAACTTAAAATCGGAAGCCTGCAGTGCGCTACCGTCCATCCCGGCGGCTGTCATCGTCCCGTTCCTCGCTGCTTCCTTCCACTCGTGATGCCATGCTGAAACTTGCCCTCCCCGGCCACACGGCTACAACGCGCCGCCATTCAATAGACCTGTGAGGCTTATTGGGCCTTCCTCACGTAAGCAACGATGGCAAGCTTTTGAGACACTGTGTCAATTGCCGCGATCCAATCAGATCTCCATCGGGCGCCGAGACACTCTCTGACGCACCTTTTTCTCCGTGCCATTTCCTGACGTCCAAGATTATCCCGGCTCATCAATGCAGTCATGGCATTGTGATGCATTTTCTAGAACTCTCACATCGACTCCTCGATCCTGCTTTCAGTGCAGATCTGCCGCAGTCTTTGTTTCCATGATTGATCGAATAAATGCCTTTACTTTGCTCGATTCTGCGTCGACTCCAGTCATAAGGGTATCCTTATCGGATGCATCGTTCCGACAACAGATACGCTGACCCGCCTGCAAAACTTTGTCCCACTGGTCCAAAGAAAACGATCCAGAGCTCTCGGCCATCAACAAGTCACCATCCGGGGTAAAGGCTAGCGCATGGAGGGACCTCGCCTTGTCAGCTTGTTCCGCCCGAGGCTCAACTATCAGCTCCCCAGAGCTTGCTTCGATGGCGACAGTCGTGGCGGTGGCCAGGGTCTTCAGGGGTATGGCAGCCGTCAAAAGGCCCAGGATGGCGGCGTGTAATAAAGCTGGGATGATGGGCAGATCCTAAACCAGTTGCCGCCATTAGTTTCTCCCTGATTGATGCGTCGTCATACATGGCTCCTCGACAAAGGTCTTACCATCTGAGCAGAGAACAATTTCTTGTCCTGGTAAGCATCCTTTGGCGTCTCCGTGATTTGAAGGGTGACCTGAATCATGCACCGGGGGAAGTCACGGATGGGGATGAGCTGTCGGAGGGCGTCCTGCAGGATGGATTCGAGCTGCCGGTCAGCGGTGCCTGGCGATGGGAGTCAACTCGAGAACAGCTTTCGGTGGTTGCTCGGCGAGCCTTGTAGTTAATAATCACCTCCCACTCCTGCTGCTGGCCGCACAATGACGTCTATCAATGCCTCGAAAGGGTTTTCATCGCGACGAGGTGCCTCTATTGGGCCGTTGACGGCCGCTGTCACAGCGTAGCCACAAAATGAGAAGGACGCCGAGCCATCGGCATTGGGCAGATGAGACAGCTGAGCCAGAGGCTCGGAAGACGCAATCATGTTGCGAGAGGCTCTTCAATCCCGTCGCGGCAGGCTCTCGATCGGTTTTGTCGTGTTTTCAAGGACGTTGCTGTCTATGAAAACAAGATATCAACATGGAAACTTTTCTCTCTACTCGGCTTAGCGCCGTCATCAAGTAAGGCGGTCAAGCAGCTGGTGGGGTGGGCCGCGCAGGTCCTCCGCTGCTCGCCGAGTGTCACCAGGATGAATGCACCGCTTCGTGCTGCATTTCCGAACCAGATAGCATTCCAAATCCGATTCCTTCAGTTTAGCTATGGCGTCTTCAATGCAATCTGATGGACCGGCCTCGGTAGTCAACCTCGCAGCCGCCCCGACCAACATCAGGGACAGGATCCCCAAGCTCGAACCGCGCCGACGCAGACAAGAGAACCCCAACCCGATACCGGTGCCCGAGACGCCCGCACTCACCCCGCCGCCGGACACATCGGCTTGGACGTTTACGGTGCCCAAGAGGAGGATCTTGTCCAAGAAGGATCATGACGCATTTCTCGCATCATCGACGCAGAGGCTGGTCACGGCCTGGATCTTTGGCCTGGCCGACAGCGTCGCAGATACGCCCTGCTCTGCTGTGAACATGGACAAGCTTGGCGACACTGTCAAAGTCATACACAGGATACTGGACGAAGCCGAGGAGCTCGTGTCAAAGTCTCCGCCAGACGAACAGGGAAGCTCTCGCTTCGGAAACAAAGCCTTTAGAGGTTTCGTTGATCTCGTATCCGAAAAGGCTACCGATTGGCACGTCCGTCTGGGCGTCAAATCCCAAGATGCAATAAGAGAAGTATCGACATACCTGGAGCAGTCGTTTGGCAATCGCAACCGGATCGATTATGGCTCGGGGCATGAGCTGAACTTTCTCATGTGGCTGCTCTGCCTGTATCAGCTCGGTCTCTTGCAAAAGTCAGACTTCAAGGCACTACCCTTGACCGTCTTTTCACGATATCTCTCCGTCATGCGCACCATCCAAATGACGTATTACTTGGAGCCAGCGGGATCTCATGGCGTATGGGGCCTCGACGACTATCAGTTCTTGCCGTTTCTATTCGGTGCATGCCAGTTGCTACACCATCCATACATAACGCCTCGTTCGATCCATCAGCAGCTGACAATCGAAGAGTTTGGCCACGATTTTCTCTATCTTGGACAAGTTGCCTTTGTTAACAATACAAAGACCGTCAAAGGCCTACGTTGGCACAGCCCCATGCTGGATGACATCTCTTCAGCCAAGTCGTGGTCCAAGATCGATGGAGGAATGCGGCGCATGTTCATGGGTGAGGTCTTGGGGAAGCTGCCCGTCATGCAGCACTTTCTCTTTGGCTCTCTTATCCCGGCCGTGGAGGGCATGAGCGAGCTGGACGGAATTTCTCGGACGGATGATGACTATGTGTCTCACAATGCTGCTGCTTCAGACTCTCATGGGGGTCATGCCCACGATGGGACTGGCTGGGGAGACTGTTGCGGAATCAAAGTGCCAAGCAGCATTGCAGCGGCCCAGGAAATGAGGAAGGGATCCACGGGGGACACGCTGCGAAGGATTCCTTTCGATTGAACCTGAATGCCATGTGAGCCTTGGTCAATGTCCGAGCCGGCACAGCTTTTGTCTCGCTGGTCTGCGTGCATCTACTCAAAGCGCCAACTCACCATCAATTTCGCTGCTCAATAGCATGATGCAGATAACATGATGCAAACAACATGGTGTAAAATGACCACTCCACTGTTCTGTCCAGTCCTGTCGATCATTCAAAGGATATGCATCAGCCCTACTCACAACGGCCGCCCCGACATTCTTCGGAAGGCCAAAAAGAACCCCCCCCTCCCTCTACGTCCGCGGGCTGACAAGACTGCGTTCAAACTTGATCGGCTGGTCGGCATCACAAAAACAGTCCAGCGGGCCTGCTTGTAATGTCTAGCACGAGGAAGAACAGAGTGGCCAAAGAAGCAAGAGTTCAATAATTGAGGATCGGTCTCATCTCATGAATCATGCGTGCGTCACATCTGATGTTTCCCTCCCGATGCTCATTGGCACTCAGGGCTGCATCTCGTGATAGAACGGTGTACTCTCCCAAACAGGCTGCTGAGTGCTGACCCCCGATCGCACAGTTTGAAGCCCAGACCAGCTGACCTGAGTCACGATTGTGCCGATATTTGCACGAGGGGCCACGGCTCGAGCGATGGACCGGGAACCTCCTCACACAACTGGGAGCGCCGATTCCAATCAGTCCCAACGCAGGTGAATTGCCTGCTCCTCGACCCGACTCAAGGGACCATGTGCGCCGTGTCACCATACCTTACAAGACCGTCAAGTCACCCTACAGCCGCAGTCGCACGACTCACCACGTACCGTCCAAGACAAGGATGCAAGCAAAAGTCCTCGACGCGTCAGTTCATCCTCCACTGACCTGTAAATAAGCCACAACCTCAGGCGTCCGCGCAAAACAACATAAAAAATCCATTTGAACTATCGTCAGCTGCATCACCAACACCAACCCCCTCAGCACCACCCATCCCTGCCACCCCGTCATGACTGACAGCCAGCCACCATCTCAACCTCGCAACATGGGCACCTCAATCCGTCCAAACACGCCGCCATCACACAAGACACGACACCGTCCCAGGTCCAAAGTCCCACGTTCCCAAAAAGCAAGCCCACAGACCCGGTATTCCTGTCAGCACGAACAAGGTGACTCGCATACCCCAAACACTTGAACGCCCCATGTCGTGGATGATTGTTGTCGTACGTCTCGACCGGGTACATGTTATGAGGCAGCCGAGATGATTGGAGTTGGGGACTTAGCGCCGGAGGAGGTGCTCTGCGTGGACTTGACCACAAGCAATGCGGAGTACACAGACAGTGGCTCAGCCCCAAGAAGGGTTTTCATGCCGCTCGATGAACTTGCCGTTGTAAGATGCAGCAGTTACTCGAATAAGACCAGCGGCAAGGCAGTACCGCCGCCTCGGTGATGCATGCGACGGCAACGTCAGAATCACGTGGTACATACGCATCACACTCACATTGACATGAGCCTGCATAGGGAGTACAGTCTCTCATCTGCTGAGAACATTTGTCTTTTACGGTCTAAGGATCATTCATGACAAGTCCTACCACCTGTCGCACGGGTAGTCCCGCCTTTACAAATCAATAAGCACTGTACGGAGTGTACTTGCCAAAGTTTGCTCCAAGCCTTGATCCGAAAACACATTGGTTCCAAACACCGCCACATGGTGTAGATTTGTTTTTATTTTCCTTTCCTTGCCGACTGCTTGAAAGCACTCATGTCCTTGAGAAAATGAAGAAAGGGTTCCCCAACGTCTCATCATAATCATGTAGGTCGTCCATGCCAAACCTTTTCTGTAATTGTCCACCGCTCCTCCACCGCTCCTCCGAAAAAAAACCCACCCTCGGGTATCATGTGAAATGTCAAGATCGGTAAGTGGGCCACGCCTATGCTCGGCGTGGAACCAAACAAAGAAAAGATAGCTGTCACCGACAGTGACAGTTGCTGCCATAAAAGCGAGAGTCTAGAATCGAGATAGCCTGTAGATGTGCCAGATCTGAGACTCCGCATGTGGGAGAAGGCATGATGATAAGTGCATCAAGAGAATTGAGCCTGCTGCGCTGGCATCGGACCAGTCTCGTCACTCAGGGACGACCGAGTAGGCGGCAGCCGACTCTTTTTCGCAACATGAATATCGAGAACCATCTCGATAAGCACCTCGGCCTCTTTGTGGAGCTCGCCGAGTTCCTCTTCGCTCAGCTTTCTTCCAAGCCTGCCATTGTCTTCTCGAGGCTTGCGGTACCCAGCAAAGACAATGCCCCTGTCGATCTGCTGCGAAAGCCGAACACCAGATACGAGACTGTTGGCTGAAGATGACGTGCTCGGACAATATTGACCCGAGTAGAATGCGCATGCATAACCGCGAGCCAAGTCGTGGAACGTGGCGTCCCGGTTTTGATATTCAATCCAGCCATCGGACCGGAGTATCGTCTTGTGCACATCAGAAGAGATTTGCAGAGGAGAAGGTACATGATGCAAGCCATGAGCGGCGAGAAGACGGCCCAGCATGGGTCCATTGTTGGGGACTACATTGTCGGCAGGTGCAGTGGCCAAATTGCTTGGCCACAGGTTGACAACGTAAACCAAGTCAAAGTCGTACCGTCTCGCAATGCGTGCAGCCTCAAAGGCGGCTACGGCCGCAGGACGACTTGCGCGAGGCGGGGTGAGGGTCAACAATGCGCACTCCAAGGGCTCGGATGATGATATCGAAAGATCCATATGAGGCAATGAGGAGCTGTCATATCCTGTTGGGGGCAAAACCGGACTCGGCGGACTGGATTCTGCAATATCGTCGTCGCTCAGATTTAGAAATTCGTTGAAATCGGGCTCCCTGAGTATAGAGCTGCAAAAGGAATGCGCTGATGCGGCAACGCTTGACTGGCTGTAAGTCCGATTCAGCGATGAGTCGTCAAAGGACTCTCCCAGCTGATCCTCAATTGCCTTGTACAGAGCTTTGTCATCGAGCCCATCTGCAGAACTGACTTTGCGCAGTCGTGCATCTGACAAGGGAGCCATTCTTGGGGACAAGGCGGGGGTGGGGAGGTGGTTTGGAGGAAAGATCTTGCGATTTGCGCTGGCCCGGCTCAAATGATTCAGGACGTTGTCCTCTGAGTCCGATGATGGCGGCGTGTCTAGCCTGTAGTCGGGATGGATCGCACTTTCCAGAGTGGAAGGGCAGTGGGAGCCTGGGGAGCAGGGAGTTTCGTTCAGCATGAACGAATTGAAGCTGATCGTTTGCGGTGATATACTGCCATTGCAGCTTGGGGGCTTGGGAAACTGGAAATCGCGAAGGGCGTCGTTCAACTGGTCCCTCTGATTTTGACTGAAAAAAGCCAACCGAACAGGCTTTCGTTGTATCTTGTAAGCACTGTCAGTCGAACATGACTGATAGCCATGGCCACAAGAAGAGACGCTTCGTGTCATTGAGACGTCTGGGACTGATGGTGATCGACCGACGACCTGACGCAAGTGGACTTCTTGGCGCGCCGTCATCCGACTTGTTTTTGGGCGGATGAAGGAGGGGGAAGGAAATTGCTGCTCGAGCGGCCGGGTGAGAAAGTCGGTTTCTCTGCTCGGAGAGGGAGAGGCTTTCCGCTTGTATGCGAAAAACCTCTCCAAACGATCAAAACCATTGGCCATTGCAGCACGATTTGAGATCACAGAAGTAAAGATGCGAGGCCAGAAAGTGCATCCGACGTAGGCGCAATGAAAAGAAGCGGTTTTCAAGAAAATTTGCGCCTGGTCGCCAAGCTAAGCGTTGTGAATCAGACAGCAGGTATCTGATGTAAGCCAGGTGACGCGAAAGTGAATCAAAGTTGGCCCTGTTTGGCGAGCAGCCCCACGAACGACCGTGTACGTGGGACGAGATAATTTACTTCGGGTGTGCAAGGCATACGAATTACTGCATCCAAATTCGCATTCAAAGTCTTGCACTGGAGTCGTGTGCATTCGTCGAGAAGTCTGCGCAAAGAGATGCAGGTGACGGCTCAACCCTGATTCTTGTCGATGAGGCTAATACCGGAGACGAAGCGGATCATGAATCGCAAGCGTGTTGCAATAGAGTCCTGCACTGCATACACAAGCAATGAAGAGCCGAGAGGTTCTCAATAACGTTTCTCAGGCCTCGCGAGTGGAATCGGAAATGCGATTCGATGA
Organism: Aschersonia sp. MBC 735; assembly: GCA_030783925.1. Taxonomy (NCBI): domain Eukaryota; kingdom Fungi; phylum Ascomycota; class Sordariomycetes; order Hypocreales; family Clavicipitaceae; genus Aschersonia; species Aschersonia sp. MBC 735. The sequence goes on along the minus strand of JARJRV010000351.1, from coordinate 30,917 downwards.
GTGGCGAGGCAGGAGCGAGGCGTGTAAGTGTCCCAGACAGCTGCTCTGCGTGCGCATCCAGGAAGGTACGACCCAGTGGAAGGAAGGCAATGCAGAAGGAGTCGATGTCAGATCCGAATCTGAAGCTGGTGACGGCAAGTACAAGGAACAAGAAGTAAAGCCGACGTTTTTTGATCCTGCCGTGGGCACTTTCTCCTCCTGTCTCGATCTTGGGGCGGGAAGCGAGGGCGGGCTGCAGGAGCATTTAAGCCGGGAAACTTTTCACAGCACAAGATTGGAGCGCCGCAGCCGCGCAAACGACTTGGCTTGAAAGAAGCAACCTCCCAACAGTAAGCTACGAGTGTCATCGGCAAGGGTTGCGGCCGGCCCATACCATGGGAGTATCATCGCGCGGCTCCAACAGAAGCATGCAAACTCGTAGCACGCATTTATGGAGTGCACCGAAGGAAAAAACAAGACACGACAGGCCAGGTCGTCCAGCCCACACCACTCGCAGCCAGCGGACAGGGATGGGTGGGGGGGGGTTTGGGGCTGGGAAACCACCCGTCTGCGACTAGCTCCAGAACGCTAGGGGATATTGAAAAAAAAAACAATAACGGCTTTGCTGCGGGGAGGATGGAGCCGGCGCGCCCTCGCTGCCCTCCAACTTGTCCCTAGTGCCTCCAAACACTCCACTGTATTTCTATCTTTGAGTGGTCTTTGTTGAATGGAGCTAAGCCAGAATGGCTGGACGACTGGTAAAGGCAAGCGCCATGGACAAGTACAGTCGACTGGCTACCGGGAAGTTTTTCGTCAGACTAAAGTACCTAATAGGCACTTAGTCCTTGTTATCTCGCGAGATGGACGCTGAGCAAAATCGACGCTGAAGCTGCGACCGTCAGAGGAACATGTCGACGGACTGCTTCTTGTCGACCGACCAGAAAAATCGGGAAAAATGACGTCTCCTTGCTTCGAAAACCAAGTTTTGCGATTTCTCCACAGAACTCTCATTCGCCTCAATCACCGCTCGGTCCATTCCGGCAACACGACATACAAGTAGGATGTTCTCCGTACTCCGCACTTCATACACTCGGAGAACCTCGAACCTTGCGACCCATCGCGTGGAGTAAAGTGCCAAAGGAGGGGGGGGGGCTTTTCCTGAGCAGATTGACAGGTCCTCGTCCTCGTTCATCCCAGCAATGGTCCGTTGATCAGCAGGGCAGCACTGCGCGGACAAGGACGGGCTGGGCTGTCGGACACACATGAAAATCTGCAATCCATGTGATATTGAATGCTTTCCGGGTACCCTAGCACATCGGTTTTTGTCGTCCGCTGATAATACCCAGAGTATGAGTACATATGTTCAGAAACTACCGGGCGCTAGATGTGGCGAGGCAGGGGACAGGCGTAAAGAGGGTCTTCTGGTCCGTACTCCGTACTGACGGATTACAACTCGTCATTGTCGGGACAGCCTTCCGGAGTAATCAAGGACCACTGGACGCTGGATAGTCCGTTCGCGGCATCCAATTGGCGGAGTCGCTCACGTTGGTCCTCCGGGGCGGAAAGCAAAGGGTAATGATGACTTATTCTTACCAACGCATCAAATCGGCCGACGTCTCGAGTGTTCAGAATCTGGGATTAGATGTCAGAGACTCGGCAGGACGCCTGTTTCGGCTGTCAATCAGCAGGCCGCTTGCCTTCTTTTCGGATTTGCCAAGCCGCTTGTGGATTAACTCTACGTTGGTAGGCCGGTGCAGCGACTGTATTCGTAACGGTTTCCTGCAAGGTTGTCCCTCCGCTTCTCTTATCCGGTACAGCCACGCTGATCTGGGACCGCCGATCATGTCAATCGAATGACTATGCTTCACGGAGGACGGAATACGCTACTTTTTGCCCCCGGCCAGTCACAACAACAAACAGGCAAATTGACAGGATGTGTGCGCCCCTCATTGTTGCTTCGTATGACCTTTTCAAACATGAGTTGTCACGGAACAGCGAGATTTTCGGCTGTTGGTCCAAATACAAAGTCATATCGCTCTTCGAAAGGTGCTACAAACCCGCTGTGAGGGTTCAACAACCGACCTGTGACACATCAGACAAGTCCTCGATAGCTCCGCACAGGAGTGCCTAATCAGACGCTCCAGAAGACACAAGACAGCGCAGATCTCTCCTCGTGGTCATGCTGTACGGAGTATTGTTCCGCCATTCAAGGCCTGGCCCTCCCTCGAGCCTTGCTCTCGCTTGTCTGTCAACGGTCTTGGGTTGCAGGGGTGGAACGCGGAAAAAGCAAATCAACCTGTCATGTGGTGGTGGGCGATCTGTCCCTTTTTTTCCTTCTTTTCTTGCCGTCGCAAGAACGCTTTGTTGCCTAAAATTCCGGGCGCCACCAAAGGACATAATGACACACAGGACGAAGGACGAATCATGACGCGGCTAGACTCCCATGTTGCGGATGCGTGATCCGAGTCTGGCGGCCCAATCGAAGTCTCACGTACGGTCTCCATCGCACTGCGGCCGAAATCTGTCACCCGCTTGCATGATTATCCAATTCGCGACCCTGATATGTCCTTTGCGCATCGAACCGTGCGCCGTGAGGAGGCGAGTGCCTCATGCCGTCCCATCTAGCTTAACTCAGTGATGGGGAGCAGATCAGCCTTGGTCGGCACGTCAGTTCCAACAACAAGCTCTCAGATATGATGCTTGGCGACGAGCTTTACCAGACAATGAGACGTCTGTTTCTTTGCTAATTGGGCTCTGGTAGGGTAGATGTTCGCATTGCTGAATTGCCCATCATTGAGCTTACTGAAAAGATTGAGATACAGTCAAGATTAAGCAATGGCAAGCCTCGTTTCCGAGATGGAGCTCGATGGAGCTCGATGATAGTCAGGGGCACACACGAACAACAAAGGTGGAGGAGGCATTGCGTGACGGCGCATGGGCCCCACTGCCTATGATATGTCGAGGACTGTGTTCTCGACGCCCAGCATGTTGCGGCAAAAAGCTGATACGAGTACTCCGTACTCCGTACTCCGTACGGAGTACTTCGTAGGCATTGAAAAATCGGATGGCATGTGGGCAAGGAGAAGGATGTGGGCGTTGTCACATTACTCTTGTGTCTCAATGCAGCGACACGCGCATCTCTGGCCATCACCTACATATGTACATACCTGGCTGGAACAGGGTCAGATTATTCGAAAAGTCGAGCTGCCACAACTTTCACTTTGCAGTTCTGGCCCTGAGAGCTGGTCACTTCTAAGCATGCAACCCTACTGCGAGGAGTCCTAATTCTTGGAGCGCGTCGTAACGCAGAAGGGGACGTCGCCTGGCTCCGGAATTTTGGTCCTCTGGCTCCTGAACACGATACGACGCAGGCGTACGGAGTACTCCATACTCGGTGGCCACTTACGTCTGGCCCCGCTCGAGCCATTGCGTCAAGTTTCCTTCTGTTCTTGTCTTGTTCACGTCTGCTGGCAACGTCCAAATGAGGGGTAATGCTACTTTGTTGAGGTGAGATGAGTTTATGGGCGCGAGCCCGTCCAATTGTTGGCGATGATGTCGAGGGCGGCGGGCTCCAGACGGTCCACCGTTGCTGGACATCAATTTTTTCTCACGGAGCAATCAGCCATGAAAGCGCCCAGAGAGGCGCCCTCGCCCGCAATGTTGGGAGCTAGCAGAAGGATTCGGCTTTACCGCTCTTAGCGCAATCGATGACGAACAGGTCTAAGGTAGCGGTCGAAGCCAGCGTGCTTGGTGGGTATTACGGCAACGGATACGGAGTAGTCATCGAATATGCACTCTGTATCCGTACTACAGCGAAACGGACTTGATGGGCAGGGAGGGCATCACGGAGCAAAAGAAAACGCCACATCGAACTGCATCGAGTCGATGGGCACTTCGCTACCGGCTGAATGTACGGTAGCACCGTAGCCGTGGTTGCTTTTGGGGGCGTCGCCAGGCAGAACTCGATGCACATGCAGCCGAGCACGCAGGTCCGTCACTGCAGCATGTTGGTCATGCAGCTCTCGCAGGCGCACAAGAAAAATCGGGTGGCAAAGATGGAAAGCAAAAGCGCTCCGATACAGAAGGAATGAGCATCTTCTCAGAATGGGCCACGGCGATAAACAAGGTTCCTGTGCCCTTTTTCTCTTCCATCTCTGGTGGACGAGCTTTCTCGGCTCGGGGGGTGTCGGCCGGGCTTGCACGTTTTTGTTCCCGGCTGCATGGTGGACAAGTATTCTTGCTTCTTCGTACTCGGGCCAATGGGAGCCGAGAGGTGACCGGCACAGAAGATCAGCCCATTGAGTTCATCTCAACTAGAGTCATTCAGGACAAATCGGGAAACCTGTGGCGGAGTCGGCAGTAGCAGCAGCAGCAGCAGCGACGAGTCCGTACATCTGCACGCCCAAAAACCAGGTACGTGCTGCAACCTCGCTATGACAGCTGCGGCTGGCTGGGCTGATGCAGTCGTGTGTCGCTCATCCGAAAGGAGTACACAGTTCTGCAGAGAAGGGTGCAACACGGAGTTGTGGTAAGAGGCTGCACGCATTGCATACATGCATGCATGTACTCCGTATATGCGGAAACGCAATATCTGCATGCACAAGCGTTCCCTCGGCAGCATCGAGTCTCGAGCAAAATTTGGCAGGTACTCGGTACGAATGCGAGAAACAGAGAGCACTCCGAACGGGCCACGCATATGTCGGCTCCTTGTCTTGGACAGGGCCTGGCGAAGAAATAAAAAGAAGAACAAGAACCGGGGAGGTTGCGAGCTAGAGGGAAGATGGGAAACTATCCCGAGACTCGTACAGGCCGTTCCAAGAGAAACGTCGATTCTCTTTTGCATGCAAGGGCGAGGATGTCACATGGGGGAAAAGTGCTCGTGGCAGAAAAGGGCAAAGCCGGCGAGCCTCTCGTCTCGATCGATCGATAGTGTAATGGTGGCCGGAGTGGCGTAGCCCAGCCTACTTTTTTTAAAAGTCAAGCCGTTCCTCTTGTTTGTCCGCGCCTCGCACTCTCTCTCTCTCTCTTCCGCTTGCGCGGTTTTTGTGTTTTCTTCTTCTCTCCTCCTCCCTCGAAGCTAGCACTCGTCATCCCTTCGCTCTGGATACTGGGCGCGTCGGCATGAGAGACACGGCGTTATCGCTGCTATTTGCCAACGGCGGGCTGGTCTAAACAACGCCCCCCCATTCCCTCCCTGGCTTTGTCTGTACATACTTACATATGTACATGTAAACATCGGGACAGTCGGGGCCGCTGCACTCCATCTTCGATGCCGATGCTGAGTTGGCTCGACCTGTCGCCGTTGTACGGAAGGCAGGAGGGAGAGGGGGGACCCCTTTGTCTTGTTTGCCCTCTTGCCCGCCGGATGTGAGCGAGACAGCAAGCTTGCAGGGTTGCAGGGTTGCAGGGTTGCAAGGTTGCAAGGTTGCAAGGGTCCACATGCTTGCCTGCCCTGTCAGATGCCGCCTGCCAGGTGCCCCTGCCCCTTCCCCTGCACACCGGCGGCTGGCTTCCCTGCATAATCGTTCGTGCCTTCTTTTTCTTGTCTACCCGTGTCGTTGACGGTGATGAGTCTTTTTTGACTGTACGCTATGTCTCAGATATGTACTCTTAGGGAGGCACGGAAATCCGCTTTCTTTCAAACCCCCCCCCCCCCCCCCAACACCCTCGTCCGTTGTTTTGCGCAGGCAACATGCCGACAGGGAAGCGAAGAACCTGGTCCTGGTTCGATGACATGTTTCACACGGGCTCGTCAGAATTTACCTTCTTTCCTCCCCTTTTCTTACCCTTGAGGACCCTCAGCGGGAACTATGGTCGTTCCCGTTTTCGCGACTCATGATTCTCTCTCTCTCCCTCCCTCCCTCTCTGTGTGTGTTCCGCTCGCCGCATCTGCCATGTTCCTTGTCGTCCATCGGGACGAGAACGACAAATGTCCCAATCGGGCCCGATCGGTTCGCGAGAGAGTTTCTTCCGGCATCTGGTCACTCGGTGAATCGATGCGTTGGTTGGCCGTGAGCCGGTCCATGACGCATCCTGCCATCTCAGAGTCGTGCAGATGTGGTCGTCGAGACACGCGGCCCTGACTATCTACGCCCACGTTGTACCGAATTGTCCGTCGACCAGCCTTTATTATATGTCGTACCTCCTTCAAGCTTCGAAGGTCCGTGAGGCTTTTGCTGCCCCAGTGACTCCCCTGCCTGGAAGAACGCAAATTGCTGATGTCATGACCTAGCGAGCAATACTGGAGACTTTTATAGGCACCTCTATTTTTGGTGAATAAAGTACTCCGTACAATGGTAAAGTAAGTACGGAGTATCTAGTCATGTACTCTGCAATATCTTATATCTGATTGGCTAGAAGGCGTACATACATATATTATGTTCCCCACTGACTTTGGAAGCTTCACGGAGATGTTAATGAGGAGGCTTAGACGATGTGAAGAGGCTCAGAGAAAGTTTCACCGTTCACGTGGAAAGACCTGCACGCAGCAGTTGGCTGACGGCAGTCGACACCACCGCAGACCTCTTTTCTTCCTCTCCAACCGGGACCCCGATGACTGGCAAGTGTCACCACGAGGGGCCCCTTACTCGCGGCGCATCCGGACATGCAGACCGTTGACTTCAATGACAGCTGCCAGAAATTCAATGCCATTGAATGGAAAGAGCCACTCGTGTCGCGCCCCGCCTTCACGGGTGAATCATTATGCGGGTCGGCCCCATGTCAATATTTCTTGAGGCTCGGCAACATGTGTGTTACTGCCGAGACACAGCCACATGTATTTTGAAAAAAACGTCTTGCCTGCTGTCTGCTCGTGTTCGGCCGGCCCACCCCTTTTCCTGGCCTCCCCACGGCACAAGTCTCACGACCGGCCGCTTGACAACATGTCTTCGACGTTGTGTGAAGTGCTCGTACGACACATCCCTCTCATTTCCCACATGCCATTTCATTTCTCACTCGTATCAGCTTGTCTGCCACCGAACATGCTCTGACCGTGACGTGCTCGGTACATGTTCCAGATTGGTCATCTCCACCATCGTAAAGGTATTCCACAGCCCAGCTCCGTCACCTCCAATATCGGCATGGGTCTCAGCAGCCTTCTAGAATACGATCTTCTAAAAGAGGAAAAGAGCCCTCAGCTCCAAGGTTTAAAAAAAAAAAAAACCAAAAAAAAGTCTCGCTAGCTGATCTTGATGAACAAGCTGCAAACGACAGGAGGCCATGGCGACGCCGATGTACGTCGATGATATCTTATCGTCGGCCCGCAACATTCTGCCTTGCGACACAAGAGCACGCATCATGAGAGGGCTCATGAAGGCGTCATATTACATAGGTCGCTGTGTTTTGCCTCGGCCAACAAATACATCATTCTCCTCTTTTGCAGCCTCAGCCTGACTTTGTCCTGGTCGGTATTACTTAATAGAACTTACCTCAGTAAATCATTGCATTCCCTCTTCTTCGTCTGATTCGTTAAGTCGTTAATGAGCTCGTATTCTGCAGGCATCGTCATGGCTACCAGTCGTGAAGCTTCTTCGTGTTCTCCTAATTTTAGCCGGGCAGTCCTTGGGGCATCTTCAAAATTGTCAAGTATAAAATGTCAGGCGCGAGCCTCCATCAAGGTAATTCATCATCAGTATCAGTCCTTCGTTTCCATCTCAAACGCTGTGGCCTTTTGACAACAAACTCCTTCCTCCGCCCAGACAAGATCTCATCAAGATGCATCTCCTCGCCCTCGCTTTCCTGCCCCTGTTGCCTGTCCTGGCCAAAATCCCTGAAAAGGCCATAAACATCAATTGTGATGGCTTTCAGGGTGAAACAAATGACAGGATGTGCAACCATAATGCCTTTCCACCCGCGAACTGGCCAAGCAAGTTCCCGGAGAAGATGCATGTCATGTTTGCCAATTACGTCCCTCTGGGTCAATCGAAGAACGCGAAGCAATTCTTCGATCAGTGGTCCAACCCCTATACCATTGAGAAGAAGGAGGACTTGATCTACCCCTGCCATGACGGCTTCGCCGTTGAAAACTACCAAAGACGAATGAAAACGGAGACTTTGCAGCCCAAGACACTGATCGACCGATTCGGGGACCTTGACGGTCCGTGCTTTGACCTAAATCTTTGGAAAAAAGCCCAATGCTTACCTTGCCTTAGGACATTATGTTGCGCCAGCATTTACCGACTACGGGAAACGGTCCATATCGCCAAACAACTTGGCCCGAGATTATCACCTTTTGATTGTCGAAAAGCCCTTAACCGTGGAGGCTGGACCGATCGAACCTTGGTTCGAACAGCCCGGCATGGGCCTTCAGTACTTCCTCGGGGAACGAAGCATAGAAGGTCTGATCAAAGACGGGACTCTCCGAGAGCTCGACCTGAAAACCTACCTCAACGAGCAAAAGGAAATCCCTCAGCCCGCGGACCCGAACCTCCAGGACTACCCCGTCAAAAGCGACGACGATCGAGTTTGCCCGAAGTTTAACGGCCTCAAGAAATCCCCGGAGACCGCATGCCGCTGTTCCCTGAAAGGTGATGAAAAGGCCTGGAGGGAGGACATGGGTCAAGAGCCCGCGCTCTTAACAGTTGCTAACCCGAGTCGGAATTAGGAAACGTTCCAACCACCTCCTCAGCTCTTCAGGTCGTCAGCCCTTCGGCTCTTCAGCTCGTCGGCTCCATCATTCTTCTTGCCATGATGTAATCGTCGAGTCAGGTCGTTGGTTGGGGCTCCTCATTCGTTTGGGCACTTGCGCTTGTCCCTGGTCTAATTACGTCTCTAATATACGCGCTCGCATCGCAGGGACTTGACTGGAGCTTCGTCCTACAATGGCGACTTTGGCATAAACAAGCTGGGTTTTTATATAATTTGTCCCGCCATAGTGTCTTTGGCGTATATGTTCTATGCTTCAAGCCAGTGATTTGGCTACTCTGTACTGCTTATTGCTTATGCTTGCTAGATTGTATAGCTAGAACTCGAATGTACGCACTCGCACTATGAGGACTTAACTCTTGTCTCCGCTATAGTGACTTTGGCATATATATCCTGTGTGCTCCGGGCTAGTCACGGCATCGCCGCTCATTGCTGATGCTTATCACCGGTAAATAGATCTGGAATCTGCGCAATTCACACAACAGGGCTTCAAAACCTAGTCCCTACTATAGTATCTTTAGCGTGTATATTTTATGCTTTAAGCTGCTTACTGAGCTGTTCTATATCGTTTATTAGTTATGCTTATCAGAGAGTATACTAGATCTCGAATCTACACCCGCGCACTACTGGGACTTGAATCATATCCCGCTATAGTGACTGCGGCATATACAGCCTGTGCTCCGGGCTTAGTCATTGCATGACCGCCCGTTGCTCCGTTTGTGATAGTACGACTACTGAGCGTCGTTATCGCACGCGCTCGTTGTGACGGGCCTAGCACGGTCCTTTTAGAGACATACACATCTTTTCAATAGCCAGTCACTATATTGTCCATGGCACCTTGCTCTTCTTGTTGAAGTGACAGTGCTGGCCGTAACGCTGTACGAGTGTTCCGATCCCAGGAAGTCTCAAAACAGGCCAGCGTGCATTCATTCAACCAATTGCCTTACTGTCCCGCACATTGGTGAAAGCAGAATGACGATACTATTCCACGGAATTGGAAGTGTGGATGTTGCAAAAGGCACGGCATTGGATCGAAGCAACAGAGAAGCCACCCATTATCTGCTTCATAGGCCACCACTTCATCATAGACATGTCACGCTAACTTGGTATTGCACACGCATTTAGTCGGCATGCCGTGAACAAGAAATTGGTGCGAGCCATGGAATACATCGGTTGATTTTGTCAAACCAATACACAAACCAGAAAGAAGAAACCACGGCCCGGGACATCTGAGTCCACGATATCTCAGATCGGGATTAATGAGATTACGTACGAGAACCCAGTTGCGGTAGACATTCTAAACGCTATGAAAGACAATGAAGCATATGTCGCAGAGATAGCAAAGACACGCTCCCAGTACGCCAACATCAGAAATTGGCTTCACTGGAACTCAACGACGCTCAAAGTACACAATCACCAATTGGCAGGGGGACTGCTAATCGAACACGACCACGACAGCGCGTCAAGGAGAGTAGGAAGATGCCGCTGAGAAATCTTGACACCATGGTGTGAGTGTTTGCTGGCTCATACTGTCGGCCAAGCCGTGCTTCGACCACCTGCGCACTCAGCTCCTGTGATCTCTTCCATTGCCATGACTTTTACGATGTCGGACGCGGCCTCGATAGGCTGATTTCATGGCGAAAGACATGAAGGCCATCGGGCCATTACGCGGACTCTGTCTGCTAGTTCTGTGGACTGTAGCCTGCAGAGTGCAGGATCTCTCCCGTCTATTATATCACCATACCAGGTCAAAGTCCCATTTGACTGTTGGGGTCTACGGGCGCGCGCCAACGTCAACAGCGCCTGGCATTGCCCCTATTTGTGTAGATGATCAGACTACTCAACTGAGCGAGCATCCTGGCCCTATCCTACTGCCCGGATCTACTAGCTAGCAGATCAACAGCTTCCAAACAGACCCTCAAAGGCATGGTGTATCTCGTCCGTCAGGTCGCTTGCTTGCAAACTTCGCCCTCTCTTCGTAAACGCAAGGCGTGAGCATTCCTGCAGAGACGGATCAGATCCTTGCTTTGCTTATTCCAATGACTGAAAAGCAAAGGAGAGACGGGATCGTGGGTCATGGTTGAATGATTGCTTCTCCGCGGCAATCGAGATGGACACCGTCGGAGGCCGTAGTGTTGACCACCATATCCTGTCAATACCGGTCAGAGAGAGAGAGAGTTAGACTTACCCGTGTGATGGCACTTCCGCCGAACGCTGCCAGTCCGAGCAGTTCATGTGCGTCCAACGCATCATCCTCTTCGATATCCCATAGCCTGTCCATGTAGGCTTTTCTCCAGGCCAAAAACGTAGCAATCGATCCCGTCAGCGTGTCGCCCTGCCCACCGCTGCGTTTCTTTCCTCCCTCAATATCGTCAACGAGTGTTGTCTTCCCATTCGAAATCAGGTCTTTGCTGCCTTTTTGTACCACAGTCACTCCACCCAATGCATTCGCCAACCTCTCCACCTTGTCTGTCTCCTTCGTCATGTCTGCATCGTCTTTGAGATGGAGCGAGTCCCATAATCGTCCGAATTCGACCACATTGGGCGTCAAGACGGCCTCCTGGTACCCTTTGATTACTCCTGGATCCTTTTGCACCAGCTGCAGAGCATCGGCATCCAATACAACTGGCATCTTCTTTTCTCGTGCCGCGCGGATCACGCGAGCGACCGTCTCTTGCATAAGAGGGTCGCGCCCAAGACCAGGCCCTATCACGAGGACGTGAAGACGGGGTAGCATCTCGATGATGGTGGCGGCTACCTTGTCTGGATCAGGCGGAGGCTCTTTCTCGTCATCGGCAGGAGATTGGCGCATGAGGGGATGGACCATGAGATTAGGCGAGTACGTCTTGATGACTGCCGCTGCTGCCGGCGTGCAAATCACATGCGACTGGTATACGAGGAGCAAAGGTCAGATCAATGTGCGCCTCGGCAGCTCCCCCCACGACAGGGTGGCCTTGAGACAGCTCATGAGTTGGACCACTCACCATGTCACAGCCCAGGCGCGCGCTGGCCATGGCAGAAAAGTATGGCGCTCCCGTGTAGTCCTGGCTGCCACCAATGACTGCGACTCGACCCAACTGGCCTGGTTCAGTGTCAGTTGTGAGGTACGGACATGTATCGTTCCGGAGTTGCGTAGGTCTCGTCTTGTGCTTTGCTTCACTCGCCTTTGTGGAACCTGTCCAGCATTGGCGGTATCATCTGGCGGACCTTGCCGAGGACTGCTCTCGTCGAAGCGGACATGTCGGGGCCCTGACCGTCCGCCACCATGGCCTGTCTCTGATTTTTGAGATCTGATTGTGGCTCCGATGAGAGTGCGCAAGGAGGATGAGCAGAGTACGCTTTCGCAACACCTCGGCGCTTGATGATCGGGCTCAGGCTGTGGAACTATACATGAAAAAGCATGATACACATTGTTTTGAGATGAATATTCAAAGAAGAAACGTCGTCGGAAATCCCAATGGCCCACCACACTCTACGCCTCGAGCAAGATCGGAAAGGTGGACACCCAAGGAAGGATATGAATGATGTCACGAAAAGTCCGCTCACCAATGCAGAATCCGCGCGGCAAGCCAGTCTGCAACTTGAAGTGTACACACGTACAAAAAGTGTCCGTTTGGCCGCCGTGTTTCTTGGTCCGGTCATCACGTCGACGCGTGGTCTAATTCTGGATGTGTGTCACCCACTCAAGTCTCACTATACTTGCCGTCTATTGTGCGACGCTGCCGCCGTGCATTACAATAAGCAATAGTCAATCGCGTGCGTCACGTCAGAGGTGTTCATTCTGATATTCAAAACAAACAGAAATCAAGGGCCTTCATTTTGAGTATGAGCTCTATGTTTACACATGGTAGTACGCGATTGGCACAGGTACTTCTCATCCTCCACCACTTCTTCAGATCACCTCTAGAGATTGTTCCTCTTGCTTTTTGAAGGGCCGACAAGACCGTAAAATTCGGTATCTGTAGCAGTCCGTCCCAACAGGCCTCCACCAAGTCGCTTGAGGTGGTTTCAAATTCGACAATTAGCCCAAGAAGCTCTTAATGAAAGATTGAGTAACTTCCTTCAGCTTAGCGTCCGTCTCCTTGCTGATGGAGCCCTCCTTGTCGATGGTGGCCAAGAGCTCGGCCTCGTTGGACTTGAGGTGGGCGAGGTAGTCGGCCTCCCACTGTAGGACCTTGGCGACGGGTACATTGTCCAGGTAACCGTTCACACCGGCGTAGATGAGAGGGACCATCTCGTTCACGGCCATTGGAGAGTACTGCTTCTGTTTAAGGAGCTCGGTCAACTGTAGTCGTCTGTTAGCATCCCCACGTGAAATACTCTACTGCTCGCGCGGGCGCTTGTCCTTCAAACTTACACGTTCGCCTCGGGCCAGAGTCTGCTTGGTGGCAGCGTCCAAGTCGGAACCGAATTGGGCGAAAGCGGCAACTTCACGGTATTGGGCCAAGAAAAGTTTCAGAGAACCGGCGACTTGCTTCATGGCCTTGACCTGGGCGGACGAGCCGACTCGAGAGACGGAGAGGCCGACGTTGATGGCAGGACGGATACCCTTGTAGAACAGCTCGGATTCCAAGAAGATCTGACCGTCGGTGATGGAGATGACGTTCGTCGGAATATAGGCAGACACGTCACCACCCTGTGTCTCGATGATGGGCAACGCAGTCAAGGAACCGCCGCCGTGTTTGTCGTTGAGCTTGGCAGCACGCTCGAGCAAACGCGAATGCAGGTAGAAAACGTCACCGGGGTAAGCTTCACGGCCGGGAGGACGACGCAACAGCAGAGACATTTGGCGGTAGGCAACGGCCTGCTTGCTGAGATCGTCGAACACCAGCAGAGCATGGCGACCGTTATCGCGGAACCATTCACCGATAGCAGCGCCTAGGGAATGTCAGTATATCTACGATGAAATATTTTGTGATATGAGCTGTATCAGAGGACCCAAGCTCGAAGCCCCGTACAAGCGAATGCCTCACGTGTGTGCTGTTTGAATGGCCAAAACAGGATTGAAATTGCAGCGAAGACATTCAAAGACGAAAAGAGGCTTACCAGTGAAAGGCGCGATGTATTGCAGAGGAGCAGCCTCAGAAGCAGTAGCCGCTACAATAACTGAGTACTTCATGGCATCGTTCTCCTCGAGGGTCTTGACCAGCTGGGCGACGGTTGAACGCTTCTGACCAACAGCAACGTATACACAGTACAGCTTCTTGGTCTCGTCGCTGCCATTGTTCCATCGCTTCTGGTTCAGAATGGTGTCCAGACCCACGGCAGTTTTGCCAGTCTGACGATCTCCGATAATCAGCTCACGCTGACCACGCCCGATAGGAACCATGGCGTCGACAGATTTGAAGCCAGTCTGGACAGGCTCGTTGACAGATTTTCGGGGCAGAATTCCCGGAGCCTTGAGCTGAGCACGACGACGTTCCTTGGTGTTGAGAGGGCCCTTGCCATCAATTGGGTTGCCGAGGGCATCGACGACACGGCCAAGCAGCTCAGGGCCAACAGGCACATCAACCTGGCGATGATAAGCTACCAATCCTCGCATCGAATGTTGGGAATGTCACCGATCAAAAGACTCACAATGGCACCAGTTCGCTTCACTGCCTCGCCTTCCTTGACAAGACGATCGGAACCGAACAACACGACACCAACCTGGCCAGCTTCCAAATTCATGCACATGCCCTTCACGCCGGAGGCAAACCTGAAATCTCAGAATCAGTAATTGCTGCGAATCAATAGGTTGCAGCAGGCGGACATATCGGTCAGCAAGGGGAATAAGCACATACTCTACCAACTCCTCAGCCTGGACATTGGCAAGACCGTGGACTCGAGCGATACCATCACTACAAGAAAAATATTGTTAGCTCCTCCGTCTCAAGTACCGTTGTTTTCCATGGATCCCGCGATCGACGTGTAATTCTCGCCTCGTGGGCACGTGTGCAAAAAAGCTCGGGCTGAACCGGCTCATGGCCCGCATCTCCACATACCCAACAGACAAGACACGGCCGGTCTCAGCGAGACCAGATTCCTCCTGAACACCACGGATGCGCTGCTCGAGAATCGAGGAGACTTCGGTCGGTGATGCTTTTTCAGCGTATGAGCGAGCCTGAACGCTGTTGATGGCGACGGGTGCGGCAGTTCGTGCCTAGCGAGGAAGCATGATTAGTTGGCCCATTCCATGACAAAACTGCTCAACGCGACCGTCACACTTCTGAGTGCCTCGAAAGTTCCCAAAACATAAAGAAATCTCAACCGCTTGATCAATTGGGCTCCTCATTGGGTTTTTTCGATGATCGCGGGCGTAGCTCAATGGCTTCGGCGGCTGGACGCCAGATGTGGAAAAGGACACTACTCACGGCGGCGACTCTGCCGGCGGCAGAGGCGGCCCCCAAGGCACGCGTGGACTGTCGAAGAGCGTTCCGGAACATAGTCTGGGCGGCTTGTGAAGATGAGAAAAAACACAGCGGAGAAGCAATTGCAGCTGCGTGCAATTGAGAAGGAGAGGAAAAAGTTGGGCGGTGCGATGATGCCTTCACAGGAGAGCAAATGGAGTTTTTCGGAAGAATGGTGATGAGAGCAGAGTCTGTGAGGAATTGAGTGGGGCAAAGCTGCACACCCGACCAATCAAAACCCTGTATGTGGTTTTACCTGGAAATTCCGAGGCTTCCTAACAAATCCCCCCCTTCTCTGTTTGAGCCTCAGGAATCAGCCGTCCGTAGAGGTGCTATTATTGTTAGAGATATCGTGCTACTCTGTGCGCCGGCTGCCATGAGCTTCGACTGAGAGGCTAAGGATATCCGTCTGGTCAAGAATACCCTGCACACATCAAGCACGGATGCACCAATTCATGCCTCTTGTAATGGATCGATCGTTTCTCTTCCGTGTGCGGGTGATTCCGACGAGACTCATAAAAGATACAGCCCATGCTCTGAATTTCCTAAAAACCCCATTAAAGTGTACTATGTCTACATGAACTATGACATTTGCATATAAATCCTGATGTTCGTTTCAAGAAGAAAACTCAGTTTGAATTAGGATAGCATATTCAATGGAGTTACCTGTGGCCTACTACAGAGTAAAGGTATACGGATCAACACGGGTCATTTCTTGCTCCCTAATAATACAATTCCGCAAGCAACTCAACATCAGCAGGCCCCGGCCGCTCCCCCTCCGCAACCTCCACCAGAGGAAGCACCAGCGACACTTCCAATAGCGCCTGCGAATGTTCCTGCACTTGCTCCTGCAGTGACGCCCCCATGGAAGCCACTTCCGGAATGGGGTCTCCTCGTGCCACGACTCGAGGAGATTTGCTTCCCGACGGACTTGAATATTGTACGGTTGTCAACTCCTTGTTTGCTGCCTGTTTCTCGTTCGGGCATCAATGCCACAGGTCCCAGTTGAAATTGCCTGATGAAGGACGAAACAGTCATGACCGCGAAGACAGGGCCCAGTTCGCCTGTGGCACCTCTTGCAATGAATCGGAGACTTGCATTTGGGCTCGTTGTTGACTTCGGCGCTACATTCGCCCAGACAGCAACAACTTCATCTCCGCCATCCACACGGACAAGCTTGTAGCCATGAGATATATTGCCTAGCTCCTTGACTTCTTCCGCATTGGCTCTTCGCCATTCGAATCTCTCGGGATTCTGAGCACCATCGACTTCAATCGAAAAGTATGCAACCGCGTATGGCATGGTTTTTGAGACACTGAGTGATTCTTCCCTCCGTGCTTGGCCTGGCATCTTTGGTGGCAGGCTGACCACAACTTCGGATGTGCCTTTTTTTACTATGGCTAACGGAGGTGAATGTGTCGTCGGGCCATTATATAATATAATGTCGCCAACCCCGAGACGTCGAATACGGGCAACATGCGAAGGCGAACTCCAGCTTTTCTCCGACAGACGATATTTAGACCTGACGTTCCAAGGGTTGAAGAATAGGTTGATATGGGCCGGGAAATGTGCGTTGTCCAAGGATGACTCGGTCAACCTGGCTTCAACTGAAGCAGCCGCTCCCATTTCGAACAAGGAACAATTTTGCAAAGACGTGCTGACAATCTAGGACGTGTGAGTAATACCAAGGTCGAGCCGGCTGCTCAAAGTTATATAATATCTCGAGGGATAATACGACGCAGTATTGACTGTCATACTTTCGTCGAAAAATGGCTGGCCATTTGATTCAGTAGCTTGGGCCAGTCGACGCCAGGCACATGCACAATCTGCAGGCAAGTGCAGTGACGTGGCATGGAGGCAAGCGCAAGGGGGCCGTCACCCTTGGAGGGAGTTGCAGAGAACGGCACAAGCTGTCCTCAAGCCGCGCTAAGAACGCCGTTGTCAATCCTTCCGCTACGCAAAATGTCACAACTTCGAGCAGTCTTTCAGCGTCACTTTCATGATGTGGATCTGGTAAGCCGGCAAAGGTGCCGGTCGGTCTCTCAGGCCGTTGCTCGACAGAAACGAAGTCGAGCTAGAGTTGGTCTAATGCGGTGAACAACGCCTAGTATACACATACAAGAGCCTTGATATTGACCTTGAGTTTTATGTGGTCCTGGCACATTTATGTGTCTCTCAAGCACGTCCCCTGCCAAACCGCGAGCTCATCGCACGATACCGTCAAATCTTTGCTTGAACCACTTGACAGTCTCTTCACGCTTGATCCGATGGCTGGAACCAATCTTCGCCTTCATCCGGCGGCGGCGAGAAACGCGCTCACCTGGTCGGGTCATGCAGCAGTAGAAGTCCATGCCATAAATACCGATCGAGGGGTCGTACTTGATGCCAAGATCGATGTGTTCGCTGATGCCAAAGCCGAAGTTGCCAGTCTCTGAGAAGTTTTTCTTGCGGAGCTCGTATTCCTTGACCTTCAGGCCACGCTCAAGGATTTCTTCCGCCTGGTAGTTTTGTCAGATGTTTGTTACCAACACGGCATGATTTTACGTGTCTTGAGATGGCGCTGATTGAACCTACCTTTGGACCACGGACAGTGACATGGACAGCGATCTTCTCATTACGTCGGATTCCGAAAGTACGCACAGTGTATCGGGCCTTGCCTGCGATTTTCGATCAATTGATGCACGCAGTGCGCAATGGTCCGGGAATTCGCATACTGTACACAGGAGTCTGCCCAGAAAGTTGCTCCAACACCTTCGCCGCACGGGTCAATCTGTCACCAGACTCGCCAACTGAAATGTTGAGTACGAGCTTCTGAATTTTGAGCTCCCTCATGGGGTTGTTGGCCTTTTCCGATGCCATGGCTGTTGCGGTCAACAAGTTCTCGTCTGTCGATAATTCCGATGAAGTGTGGATGGGCGGGTCAAGAGTTTTGTGAGGGCGGGTCAAGAGTTTTGTGAAGGCGGGAAAATTGGAGGGTTTGAGTGCCCTCAAACCTGGCGACGGTCGAAGTGGAGCTTAGTTAGCCAAATGCAGGCTAGCGCCAAATGTGCTCGATACCTCCCATCACCCTTCTGGGAGAGGTTTCGTAAATTTTTGGAGATGCAACAGCAATCTTTGCATTTCTGCATATCGCTGAGCAGTGACTCGCAGTCTCGCGGTCGCGTCCGAGCTCCGCAAACAACCCTGGAATTTTTTGATGTATCGGTATACTGCATGAACAGCAGTTTTCCAAATAAGAAGTCATCATGTCTAACAAACAAGGAAAGATGGTAAGTTCGAAACAGCCAAAATGCAATGTCTGCGCAACCAGTCATACTCTCGTCGTCATGTAGCTGACTTTCTCGCGATGGACCAGGTCGGTTACGTATGTCATCAACCATTTGTCCCATTCTACTCAAGTATATTCGACTAAAACCGCGACAGATCAACTGGCGCATGCGCGTAACGCTCAACGATGGCCGTGCAATGACCGGCCAGATGCTGGCTTTCGACAAGGTAGCGTTGGTACCATTGGCTCTGCTCTGGGATGGCTCCTAATGGCAATCGTGTAGCATATGAACCTAGTTCTCGCCGATACAGAAGAGTTCAGACGCGTCAAGCGAAAGGGCAACAAACTCTCTGCGCCCGGCTCATCATCATCCCAGCTTGTTGAGACGGAGGAAAAACGAACACTTGGCCTCACCATCGTCCGCGGCGCCCACATCATCTCTCTCTCGGTCGAATCTCCTCCTCCGGCCGATCCCAGTGCCAGATTGGGCAAGAGCGCTCCCAGTGGCATCCCATCAACGTTGACTGCCGGCCCTGGCGTTGCCAAGCCCGCTGGCCGAGGTGCCCCTGCTCCGTCGTTGGCTGTAAGGATATCCGAGCGTTGTGATGCGTTGGTCTGCTGACGATCTATTAGGGACCTGCTGCTGGAGTCGGCAGTGGTGCCCCTCCAGGCTTCCCCGGCTTTCCAGGAGCTCCTGGTTTTCCTGGAGCTGGTCGAGGCGGTAAATTCAATCAGAACTCCACGAAAACGCTCATTTCGCATTCTAACTGATCTCAAGGTCCTCCAGGCTTTCCTGGCGGCTTTCCTCCTGCAGGTTTCCCGCCAGGCAATGCGCAGTTCCAACCTCCCGGCTTCAACCCAGCCGGTGGTGCTCCTCCGGGCTTCAACCCTCCTCCACGAAGATAGCAGGATATTGGTGGCTCGCTTTAGCAACGGAGCTGATGCTTTGGCGAAACGATAAGATAAGATCTTGGCTATGGTGCACTTCGGATTCAGCGATGGGTCAGAGGAGTGCGCATATCGGATGAGGCGGCACATGTCCTCGTCGACAGGGCGTGACAGCGACAAATAAGTATGTGGTTACTTCAGCATGGTCCATCTTGTCCCCAGGGTATTGACAGATGCATGAGGGGGAAGATGCTGCAGATGCAGTCCACATGGTCCACTAGAACGGCGCGAATGAGTGCAGAATATCCGACGATGTTGTGTACGCGGAAGCTCGGACGCATCGTGTCTGGCAAGGGCAACACAAGATACTCGAAAACCTATGAAAGGATCTACTGTCTGTAGAGCACATGCTACGGAATTATCTAGGTATAGGTAATTTCCACAAAACCCAATCGCGGAGGCAATCACACCTGAATCGTGAACCTGGATTGTCTTCGAAAAATCATCATTCTTTTGCTGCGTCGCATCCCTGGTGAACGACTCCCACAGTGTTCATATCCCGGCTACATGGCTGAATACCCTAGTGGCGAGTTGACTGAGCAATCTCGCACGGTCATCCGGCGGCAGATCCTGCGATCCAACGTTAGCATACCAAACTCCGTACAGCAGACAGCAACACCGACATACCGAGTATACCGCATATACACTCTTTCCCTTGGCATCTCTCACAGCACCCAGCCTATTACCCGCCACAGCCCCCGCGACCATGCCCGGAACATTCGCGACAATGAAGCCCATAGCCCCGCCACTCACCCCGCCCACCACACTCCAGAATTTGCTCGTCGGTCGATTCGTCCCGTCCTCGGCCATGCCTTCTTCCCGCATCATCTCCTCAAAGACATTTCCGAATTGCGCATTCTCCGTCTGCTGGCGGTCGGCTGCGCCCGGCTGACCGTTGAAGAAGTTCCAAGCCCACGAGAAGGGACCGCCCGCGCCTCCCTGACCTGGCTGGGGGGGGATATCCTCGTCTGCCTCCTCGAAAGGGTCCGTGTCGTCTCTCGCTGACGAGAAGAGCTTGCGCTGGGCGTCGTAGTCTCTGCGACGGGCCGCGTCGGACAGCGTGTAGTAGGCGTCATTGACGAGTTGGAACTTGCGTGTTCGGGCGGCTCGCTCTGGGGAATCCGCTGGGACGCGATCTGGATGAGTCTTCAGGGCGGCGCTGGAGACGATGTCAGCATTTTTTCAAATCTTGTACGTCCCGTGCTTTTGCGTTTTCGCAGCAAGGTGTCATGTGGGATGTCGGGCGCCGTTACCGCTTGTACGCATCCCGGATTTGCCCCGTCGAAGCGTTCTCGGAGATTTCGAGAATGGCATCTGTTCATGGTGTGGTCAGCTTTGGGATCTTGCAGGGCTGAAGCGCACGTACAGTAATTGGGGGGCGATCCTGTCGCCATTCTCGTTGATCAGGGGGGCGGAATCGCCGTGAGGGTTGTAGGAGAACACGGGTGGTCGCTTGAGTACACGTTGTCCGTAGTGTAGTCCCATGTGACATCTTGCTCTGGGGTTGGGATCGATCAACGTCATAGTGGCGCTTCTGGCATCGGGACCAGGACCCCCACGCTAGGCTGCAGTAGGCAGAAACAAGCAAGTAAGTGCTGCCTGGTATTCTTCAGGAAACCTGTAAACACAGACTATAAGTTTCGCGTAAGCTCGCTCTGGTGTAGGTTAAGTCTCTTTTAATGCACTCTCTGAGATTAACCTCTAGTCAGGAAGTAGAACGTTTGGCCAACACCTTTACTGAGAAGCACCTCTAATGAGGAATAATGGCGTTGATAAGTATGATTCATGGCATGTCAAGCGCCCAAGTACATTCTTCTTCTATTTAAATGACACATTATCGGCATCTAAGCAATCACACATGTGAGCAGCCAACCACGAATGCTCTGCCATCAAGCTGACTCGGTATTGTAACGACGTTGTTGAGAGGAACTGTCACGGTTTGCAGGGTAGGCTGCAGGCTGACCATTCAGGTGCAAGTTGGATCATCCTAGTTTCACCTTGTCTTCCAGAAGTCAGGGAGAGCCACCGAAATCCGCATGCATCAAGCTCTGATTTGCTCATCTAGTGACTGCAATATCTCGTTGTCATTTTTCATAGGCGTCATTCTTCATGACACCCGTTCATGACCTGAGTGCAACTTGTAGTCGAGGCCGTCTGATGCAACGCGCGACGATTTCAATTTGCCCCACTCAGTGAATGACTCAGCACCAGAAAATCGACGGCCTATAAAATTTCTGCGACGACCGGGCCACGTCTTACTGGAATTTTCTTTTCTCTTCGTGCGGCTGGCATTCGATAGATATACCCGTGTTGCTCGAATCCTTGACTTCATGGATAATACGCAGCGTCAATCGTGCCACAGATAAAACCCAATTGCAACCCGGCTACACTGTTACCTGGTCCTGGTGCTCATGTCACCTGGGTCGTCAACAGAGAGGCTGGACATGTCTCGACACGCTAATCCGTATTGAATGATGACACTTTTGCGGTCAAAGTGGCCTGGTTGGTCGTAGACAAGTCCTGGCCCCGATGGAAAAGTCCCCCCCATGTACACGACGACACGTCCTAGGAGAAATCATCAATTAATTGTCATGGCGACTGATCTGCTTTCGCTGCCTGACCTCGTCTGACTCATCTCAAAGTCTACTTCAAACTCGTCTCTGTGTCCATGTCTTGTGAAATGCTCATTCTTCATCACCAGCCTTTTGTAACTTGCCCATCTCACGCTTTGTGCCCACTTCGCCAATAAGTCTGACTCTGTCCAGCCTAACGGTGCTCGCTCCGTCCAAGCCCTTCTGAACGTAGAGGATCAGAGTCGTTGTCTTTTGAAACTTGACAAACCGCAGGCTTATATTTGCTGTGCCCTCAGAATTCCAGTCTTCCGGAGAGAGTGTAATGGCTTGAGTCGGTTCGGTATCATCCGCTTCACCAAAGTCCATGTTCTGCGGTCTATTGATGTACAGGTGTATGACTTCCGGCCTTGTCACGTCCTCCTGGCCGTCCTCAGGCAAGGATGTAATCTGCAACTCTGATCAGCATCTCGTCTGGAATCTCGTGGCCCAAAGCGATCCTGAGGCCTCACAAACCTGCAATGTGTGGAGTTTGACAGAACTTTGGAATGGAATGAAGAGGAGAAGTTGATCGTCAGCCCCACTCTGTACAAAGTCCTTTGCCGAGCCCTCTTCCTTCGTCAAAGCGGCCGGTCGTTGTGAGTCAAAAAGAACCTTGACTGGGCCGGCATCTTGATCTGCATTCAGGAGTTCACAGTTTCTGATCTCGACCTCTTCCCCAAGGTGAACATATCCTCGTGGAACTGTTGCACCCTCCCATGGTTGAGAGGCAGCCAGAGCACTCTCGCCAGACTGGAGGGTACGCTTGTTTTGGGGCGTTTTCTCTATCTGAACAGCTAGACTCTCGATCATATCACCGAGATCTAGCAAGCTGGGGTTTTCCATGCCTGGAAAGGTATTGCAGACCTTGCCGTCGCGAAACACGATGAAGGCGGGAACAGCCTGGACGTCGTATAGTTCTGCAAGATTGAAAGCTTCAGCATAGGCTTTGACAAAAGTCACGCTAGGCGGTCGGCTTCGTGCGTCAGCGAGAGACTCATATAGCGGTGCGATATCTTCCCAGGACTTGAGTCCTTCGGGATAGACTATGAAAATGAATATCAGCACGAGACCTCCAAAGCAAGTGGCCTGCTCGGAATGATTCCCCGAGCAATGGGACTTGAGTGAGCGGCGAGAGCGGTTGTGCTCATATTTCATCTAGGAAAG
The DNA here is from genome assembly GCA_030783925.1 of Aschersonia sp. MBC 735. Lineage (NCBI taxonomy): Eukaryota > Fungi > Ascomycota > Sordariomycetes > Hypocreales > Clavicipitaceae > Aschersonia > Aschersonia sp. MBC 735. Next base: position 7,914 of record JARJRV010000351.1, on the reverse strand, counting down.
ACGCACAGGCTGCAATAACGAGGGTGTTTTTTTCCACAAGGGTTTTGAACGTCTCAACGGGGTTGTCGACCTGCGTCAGATCGATCATGGTATTTGGCGGGTTGGCCGTGTAGGCCCAGGCGAGACGAGTATCGTGATGGGTGAGAGTCTTGTTGAATCTTGCAGACTGCAGGCTCGGTATTCGGGCTGACGTGACGTTACGGAGTACAGGAACTCTGCCAGCTGACCGACCAGCTCCATAAACCTGGTAGCAGCTGCCTCGGAAAGCACGCCCAGGGTCCGCCGGCCTGGTGGGGCAGGCAAAGCGGTGGCGTCTGGGCCCCTCTCGCGGCCAGGCTCCAGCCGTAATGAGACATCGACTCTACGGAGTAAGTAGAAGTAAGCACTAAGTAAAATAGGTACGGAGTACAGTACTTGAACACTGTATTACTCTTTACTGACAGGCACATCGTCCATCAGGGACTAGCGAGTCGCGCGTCGCACCGGCGTCGAGGTCAGCGGCTGTCACCATCATTTATTGCTTCGTGGTTCGAGTCCGAGCCGAGTGCAAAATTGGCTGCGCATGACATATAAGCCTCTAACAATCGAGCTTGAATGGCCTTGACAAAGAGCTGCTAGGACTGACTAGGCGCCACGGCTTTCTCGTGTTGCTGCCTGGTCCTCAACCGACTCAGCAAATCACGGACAAGTGAGCAATGTGTGCAAAACCAGGCTTCAGGGCGGCAGAGAGCAGTCATGGGCCAGCAGAGCGTCCGGGTCGTTTTGTCATCACATGATAGGCTGTGAACGTCGATTCATGATCAGGCGCTTCACTTTCCTCTCACCTTGCATCTCTTCAGTAAACATAGCCCACGGGCACAATCGTCCTCGCGAAGGCCAGCTGGCCATGACCAATGCCATTCATCATCTATGCTCTGACTTACGGCTTCCACACACCACCATACCGATGTCTGCACTGCATTCTCTCTGCTCTACGCCTTCCTTTATGCATATTCATATTCTCTCGCCCAGGTGCCAGCCGGCATAGACATATGCGTGTCCTGATCGACCCCAGCCATCCTTCTGGCCGCTCTTTGGGCTGCCACCCCGGACAACGCCTCGAGCTGCGCTGTGCGCTGTGAATAGGCACAACATGATGAAAACACCGTTAGCTGGAAAGTCGAGAGGCAACATGGACTCGGCCAAGCAAAATCGGGAGGACATGTCAAAGACCACAGTTTGCAAAAATGCGTGTACTGAGCAATTGAGGCCTGCCTCGCCTCCAAAGAACAATCCTTGGAAAAAAGCACGACCAGCTGCTGAGGTGCTTGCAGATTGGCCTAGCGTCACCTCAGATTTCGAACCTCGGATGGGCAACAATGTCGGAAAGTCACAAGACTCATCCACCAAGACACGTGTCATCTCTGGAACAGCCGATAGGACCGACTCGGCTCTTCGTAAAGAGGAAAACGAAGCATTGTCTTTGAGAGGGCCAGATGTCGGAGACGAGACTTGCGGGTTGAATAGGTACGTCGTCAAATGGTATGAGCCTTGGCTCTGCAACCTGGACACTAATCAACAATTTGCAGTTTATGGGAACAACCTGCTGGCGCTGACATTCGTGTCGATGTCAGGTCAAGGTCGTTTTGGATCCATCGTAGGATCGTGGAGCCACAGTCCACTTGGTTCCGTGACAAGCTTCCACGGCAAGGCCTGGTTCGTGCCGTGACAGTAATGAGGTCCTATTCAGATCGAGCTGACGTCACAAAGCATTCGGCACTGGTGAATGTCAACTTGGACTTCTGCCATGAATCCGTCGCGCAATCTCTGAGGTTCATGTACACCAAGCGTAAATACTCTCGTGTTATCTCGGTGCCGGAACAAGCTAAGATTCAGATGCAGGCCTCGAAATGTGCGATTGCGATCGTGAGAATCCACACAACCTTTTTCACGTACCTCGGAATGCTTTGTTCTACCTTGATGCCATACTCTTGGGCATAGCGACGTTGAAAACCCACATCCTGCAAGTTTTGCAGCAAACAGCTCGAGACACTGCAGCTTGCGAAACTGCAGACTCTCACAATCCGGTCACGGATCACCAAACATTGTCAGATAGCGTGATCCATCTTTGCAATAGTCTTGACGTGGCCTATAGCTACCATTGTCGCGCAGAAATATTGCCTCTAAGACTTGCTCTGGTTTGCTTGCTGGATGTCCTGCTTCCGCGCTTCATGGGATCATGCTTAGTCCTTGACTTGGTGTCTTCGCCGGTTTGGAAGCAACATGGCGAGAGTATAGCCGCAGACTTGGTGGCAGCACGCGTAGCCCAACGTCACCGCACGCCTACTTCACAGTCCAACACATAGGGTGGAAGGGAGGATAAGCGGTAATTTGCGAGTTCGATCGTCACCGAGCATCGGCGTTGAACAGGAGCCATAGACAAACGTTTTGAACACTCAAGGTCCGCAAATTGGCCGGCCACTGGAGAGGAAGGAGCGGTGGGCACGAGTCTTGCTTCATCTGCCATGTTGGCTCGAATTGCGCCGTCTGACCTGACGGGTGCCATCAATGTAGCCGGCGAGCGCACGACAACGTTAGCTGGTCGGCAGTCAGGACAATCGTATCGTTTCTCTTTTCTCACTTCGCCATGGCGCTGCTGCGGCTCGCGTGACTGGGGGCTTACGGTGATGAGGCTGATGAGGGTTCAGGACTCAAGTCCCAGATGCAAGAGCACCTGCCGATTCTTGCTACACTTCTGGCAGCCAACAACTGGCTATGGGCATTTGATTTCCCAGGCCACCCAATGAGACCATTGTTAACATCAAGAAACAGGACCGACATTATGGCTGATCACCGCGCAAGTGAAGGCACTACTCACCGGCTTCATCGTGTGCGCTTCGATCAGGACGACCAGCGAGCCTATCGAGAGAGAAACACTGGATCTCAGCCACCAGAACAACATTACGGTAGACGCCGTCCTAATGACGAAGATGACCTTGTTGCATACATGTCCCCTTCTGCGACAACCACTTCGCGGTTCTCCAGGTCTCGGTAGCGACGACGACCATCAAATGATGAACCCGTACCGGACTATGTTCCTACAACAATCTCTATCCCAGTCAGAGCAAGGACAAGACCCCCGATTGTCGCAGCGTCTCCATCGATGCCACAGTTCGAGATAGGATACCGAAAAGAAGCTAGGGGAGCAGATGGTCCCGAGGTATGGCGACCAGATCTTCCCCGAGAGGCTCGTCGTTCCAGAGGAATGGAAAGTCGCAACAGCAATGAAGATCTCGATGGGTCACCAAGAAGCAGCATTGTTCTTGATGACCTTTCACCCAGCCCTACCGGCAGCGATTGGCATGCGTACGAGGCCTTTCACTTCGTCTCGCCTCACTTAGAATCTCATGTCGAGCAATCGGAAGGCTTGCAAGCGACGGACTCGGCGTCAACACACAGCGAATTGCATGACACGGACGGGCCTCTTTCTGTCAGGAAGATCTTTACTTCGCGATATGCTGGCTCTGCGGAACCTGCAGGAGTCCATACAGCCAGACTGACAGAACTATTGGAATGGAAAGGACAGAAACGACCCTTGTTCAAATGGCTGTGGGTTAGCAAAAATGACGAAACCGCTTTCAGAACATTGACCAATTGGCAGTCACATACACCAGCAGGTCATGAATTTTGCAGAATTCTGGGTAAACGCATCCAGGCTTTTCATAAGGATTGAGGACTGCTTAGACTCATGCATCTGTAGAACGAGACAACCCGTCAGATTCACTTTGCGGAACTCGAAACAGCTGCCATCACCCAGATCAGGGCGAATATACACCGGCACTGTGTCAAGGTTCGACAAAGTCCCAGAGGCGACAGAGTCGGTTTTCTCGAGCCGGGCTGCTTCGAGATACCTTTCGGGTCACTCAATCCCAGAAAGTCGGATCAGGAGCAGCAAGAAGGCTCAGTCAAATGGATTTGTCTACCATATTTCTCCTTGAAAAAGTATTCGGGATTGCTTCGAGGCACAAACACCGCGGTCTTCCCGCCACAGACGCTTCTTCAGGCACAGTACTCGCGCACTACCAAGCAACGGGACTTGCAACAGGCCGTATGCCAGATTGATGCCACAAGCAAAGGTGTTTGTTTTCACATCGATCAATTATGGTGCCTCGTGTTAGGTAATTGTATGAGCACAAACACCGAGAATTGCTGCCAACAACTGTCTGATAATGGTCAAGCTGTGCTCGTCACATGTGGTTCCATATCCGAAGCCGATCTTTGCGCAGACTTGGTGAGTATCGATTCTCAACTCGTACCTGAGACGCCAGGGTCTGGTCTTTCAGGACAGATTGTGGTTCGTTATGGCGTAGCGGTCACCTGGATGTTCTCCGTGGTGACCTGTCCCACCTGGTTTGTAAGTCATCATGAGCCCTTCTGTGCCTTTGACTGCTCTCTCAATCGCTGCAGAAATTCTTATCCAAGTTCCATGCCTTCTGGCCCAAAAGCCTTCAATTCCAATACGAGAGGCAAATTGTCACAGCATCTGATTGGCCGAATGTAATGCAACTTGCAGCGCGTGCGCCGGGAAGAGTTGTCCTTGAGATGCACATTGTGTACGGATCACAGCATGCTAGTCATTCGCTCGATATTGCGGATGCTAATGAGCTGGACAGATCGAAGCCCTCCTTACCTCGCGCCTCCTTGGCGCCCATCATGAAGACGACCGGGGATGACGAACCATGCCTGCCAGAAATTCCATTCCCGGAACATCTGCATGTGCTAATACAGCAGCCAAGGAAGATCAAAGCTTCGGCTTCATCTGCTGATGAGCCACTGGATTATCTTCGCTTACAACTTCGCGCCATGGAAACGTTCTTGCATAGTCAAATACCCTTTGCAGACCAGCGAGCATACACGTCCTGCGAGGTTTCGAGCAGGCTTGACGTCTATAGATTTCTCTCGAGACAAGCTATAGAGGTGAAAGCAACAAGGAACATGCGCACTCAGATAAGGCATGATCGATGTCTTGAAATATACAATGCTGCAGAGGCCACGTTCGAATTGTTCTTTCCCTTGGATTTTGACGGACCGACGACGCCGAAATTTTGGGGTTCATTGATGGCATTATTGAGCGTGAGTTGAAAATATCCTCAGCCATCTAGCTCTGATAAACATCTGAGACAGGTCTATATGCAGATGTCAGATAGTGAAGACATGAGATGCGAAGATCGCACCTCAATCGCTTCGAATCTTGTGGCAACAATCGGCTCAATGCTTGAGAATGCGGCCCAATTAGTTCAACCTTTCCAAAACATTGTGCGCCACGCGGACGATATGGAGCGATGCGATATTGAAACATCTAAAGCGTTCGTCACAGCTTGGCTGCACCTGATATCTGGCTTGACCGGTGCTGCCGGAGGCAGCGGCAGCTGGCCCAGACACATGTCGAGAGCCAATCGTCTCATCATGAAGGGAATTCGTCTCGTGATGCGGAGCTTATCAGATCGAAACTTGATGGAATACTCAGTCGTGCTACCTTCAGAGATGGTGTCTCTCTTCTCACTGAATCTTCTTCGCGACCATGTTGGAAAGTCGGAAGACATCGTGAGCACGTATGCTCAATACTTGGCCTATCTGGTGAGACGAGTCATTCCAGGCTGCGTACGCAAACAAGGCGCAAAGCTCATTTCGAGATAGGACAACGAGATTATCAGCCATCCATCAGATCGAACGTATCAACACCACATTGAGTTAGTCCAGCAGGAAATGTCGATTATCAGAAGGACGTTGAGCAAGCAAAGGACGATTATGGCAAATATGAGAGCCAACTTGAATACGAAGGAGGCGAGCCAAATGTTCACAGAGATTACCGACGATGGGCCATGGCGCGATAGACGATCCAGGAATACAAGTCAATGGCGTGACGAGCCTCTTGTGAGCACAAGGACTGCACTTCACTACGGCCAGCACCATGACGCAACATCTAGAGGACATCAGATCGCTTACATGGATTTGGAGGATTCGGGGCCTGCCGATCTCGACACTGCATCAAAGCTGTCTCCTTCGGATAAGCTTGGATTTCGTAGGCTCTTCCTCAACGAGTGCATCAGGCTCATCGAACAGCGCGAATTCGAGTTTCGGCGCCATGCGGAATATGCGGATGATTTGACCCGAGCCGTGGCGTATGGTCTGGACTGGACAAGAGACAGGCAAGAAAGTGCCATCTATGCCTTCACCATTGTCACGGTAGTGTTCCTACCACTCGACGCCATTTCGGGCATATTTGGCATGAACTCCAAGGGCATGCGGGACACGGAAGTCGGGCAGTGGCTGTACTGGGCCATTGCGCTGCCAGTGACAGGACTCGTGATCCTCGTTGGCCTATGGTGGATGGGCGAGCTGGGCCATGTCGTGAGCTGGCTCTCTGGACGAAAGACGAACCGCATCTCCAGCGCTGGCTATGTCGCAGGCATGGCGCCGCCACCGCCGCCCACGTCCACGAACGCCGAATACCTTGCGCCGCAGCAGATGGCTTATCCTCCCGAGGGTTTGGCGCGACCGCTCCGGCGGCGATATTTGTCGAGCGTAACTCGATACTAGATGCTCGCTCATCCTGAATTGACTTGGCAATCACATTATGATAAAGCATCGACTTAAAGGCGGATTGACTCGGAAATTATACATTCAAAAGCACGTTTTATCAGTATTGCGCATGAGAAGAATACCACAGCAGACAAAAATTGGTGAATGAATAGATGTTACTGTACGAATGGATTGTCTTGAGTACAAAATGGAGCGCCACGAGTCTTCAACGTGACGTGAATTTATTATGAATCAAAAACGTGAAAAAGGATCAAAGAACCGTGAAACAAGGCCAATCTTCACTGACTAACTGAGTCACCAGGTTTGCGTGGTTCTTGCGTACACTGTCGTAAGGAAAATGATCGGCAATATCGTTTGTCCACCTTGAATGTACCACAGTCATCATCGTCATCATAATCATTATTGTCATACAAATCATCCTTTACTCTTTGCCGCCGTCATCTCCGGTAATGAGCGTACCTGTCCCTCTCGTCGTTATGCCCGCTCATTCTCTCTCTGTCCTCCGTATGGATATGCACGTGGGTGGACCGGTCCCGATCCTCAAGCATTCTCACCGTCCGAGGCGGCTCAACATAACGCCTCGGGGCCTCGACATAGCGATACGTTTCGTACCTGGCTTCTTCGACCGGGACAGGAACGGGCACGGGCACGGGAACAGGGACGAAACGGTCCCTCTCGATGTAGATTTCCTTCTCGCGCGTGTGGGAGTGACTGCGTCTGCGCTTGGGGGGCTCTACATCGACGCAGATGACTTCGATTTCGGGCTCAGGTGCAGGGAGCGGCGGCGGCGGCGGCGGCGGAGGAAGGCACGGCTCAGGTTTGGGGCATGGCTCTTCGATGATGGGGACGGGGGGAGGCTCGACGATGATGGGAGGACGTAGCGGTGGTGGTGCAGGAGGAGGTGGAATGACGCGCGTGATGTGGCGCCGAGTCGTGAGGAGGTCTGGCTCCGGGCGCGAAAGGTACAGACGTTTCTTGACGGCGTCGTGACCTGCTGGTTTTTTTTTCGCGGGGTTAGTCTTTGTTGGGACGAATAGGACATGACTCGGACACTTACGCATAGTGGCCGACGGGCTTTAGGCTCTAGGCTGTAGTGTGCGATGTGAAACCGGTGATGGGCAGATAGTAGTGCGCTAGTACCCTACTTAAGTAAGGCAAGTTGTGTGTCGGCACGGAGTCCAAGAATCTGTGACGCGACGGACCAGGTTCACGCGGGATTGTCAGCAGCCGTTGTTTTTGGGGAGCTTGATGACGTTGAGGTCGAGAAGAGAAAGCAGGATTTCGCAACCTGGTGGGGGGGGGGCCGAGAGGAAGGAAGGAAAGGGCGGGAAG